>SJYC01011974.1:0-91425 GCA_006408675.1 Madoqua kirkii | reverse complement strand
TGTCTTCCTTCAGAAGTGCCATGGCTATCCCATTGCCTTTGCTGAAAACATCGCTGTGACTCACTCTTTTGAACTGCTTTCAGAACACAAGGCATTCTTTTCACCACCCTCGAAAGTATGGTGGCAACACACTTTAGAGAGGAGAAAGGAGTGCTAAAGTGATTTGTTATATATTTTTGAAGTATTTATTGACTGAGAAAGGTTTTGTTACATTGACAAAATGACAAAAACTCCTGTTTTATTCAAAAACACTTTCAAAAATTATTTCTAATAAACTGAATGTAACATATATATATATATGCAAAAACTTTAAATGTCTAGATGTTGATTATATGACCATTAAAAAATAGTAATTAGAAAAGTTAATCCTGGTACTCTTCCTTGTTCTTCACTGTCTTAGTATTTTTTATCCTTTAAAATATAAATTTTTGTTGAAGTATATTTGATTTATAACATTATATTACTCTCAAGTGTGTAACGTAGTGATTTGATACTTTTATAGATTATACTCCATTTAAAATTATTATAAACTATTGGTTATATTCCCTGTACTGCACATTATATCTTTGTGTTTTATTTATTTTGTACCTAATAGCTTGTACCTCTTGACCCCCTTCCTCTGTCTTGCCCCTCCCCCTCACTCCTCTCCCCTCTGTAACCACTACTTTGTTCTCTGTGAATATTTCTATTTTGTTTTATTCATTGTTTGTTTTAACTTTTTAGATTTCACATATAAGCGAAAACATGGAGGATTTGTCTTTCTCTGACTTCAGCATAATGCCCTCCAGGTTCACCCTCAGGATGAACCTGGAGGGTATTATATTGTAGTGGATGGCAAATTTTTCATTCCTTTTCACGACTGAGTAATATTCACAGCAAAACTGAGCAGAAAGTGTAGAGATTGTCCTTGCCCCTCCTGCCCCCGCTTGTGCACACATTCTCCCGTTGACAACATGTCCCACCAGAGTGGGACATTTATTGAACTGACACACCATTACCACCTAGTCTATAGTTTATATTCGGGTTCATTCTTGGTCACGTACCTTATATGTGTTTGGACAACTGTGTAATGACATGTATTCATCATTATAGTATCAGGCAGAGTATTTCCACTGCCCTAAAAATTGTCTATGCTCCACCTAGTCATTAGCCATTTTTAACTCTAAAACGGTGTCACTAGTATTTTTCCAAAGAATTTTTTTAGTGTATTTCTATTTTTGTGTGCATTTTTTCCCTTAAAATTTCTGAGATCGTCAAATTGTAATTTCTGACTAATTTAAAATTCTTTACGTATTCAATTGACTCTCATTTGTAGTAAAAAAAAAATTTTTTTTAATTGAGAAAATAAGTTACAGATGCTGGTGAGATCACGATGGTTTATGTTAGATGAAAGATATTCTCAAAACTATTTTTCTATATTGAAATAGCTAAATATTTCAGCTTGAATACTTTAGATACTACCTTCCGGCTTCAGTTTGAAGTAACTTTTTTTTGACAAATATTTTTAAAGATAAAATTTACCATAAAGATTGTTTGTATTAGGACTTCGCTGATGGTCCAGTAGCTAAGACTCCTCACTCCCAATACAGGGGGCCCGAGTTCAATCTCTGGTCAGGGCCTCAACTAAGACCTGGTGCAGCCAAATAAATATGTAAGTAAATAAAAATAAATATTTTTTTAAAACTTTGCCTGTATTTATTATTTTTTTAATGCTTCATCAAATTTAAATGGTGAAAAATCATATGGTTTTTTACTTTTGCTTCACTCCAGCAGACATTATCAAATTATCTAGCAAAAAATAGATGCTACATCAAATTATTCTTCCTACATGTTAAGATACTCCAAACTCAGTTACCAATTTTCCAGATCAAATCTCATGTACTGTTTGAATGCTCATTGTTTTACTTGTTCAGTTCCATCTTTCTTTTAATAAGAAGATATTTCAGTGTCTCCTTGTTGGCAAGCTTTCCCTTATTCATGGCCGTTCCCCCCAAATTCCAAAAGCTGCATTTGGAGGGCTTTCCATTGATTGCATACTTTAAAGATTTCCAACTGATTTTAAATGAAATTCAACCAAGTTTTAGAGCTCTCATTTCTAAACAAATAAACAGAAGTTTGATACATTTTTGGACACTAGTCTTAATCACCATCAAAAGATCCTACTTCTTAATTCTGTAATATTAGGGGGTTTGGTTTCAGCATCCAAATTTTAGAGGACTCATTCCATTTGCTTTCCAATATTAATAGCTCTTTGAAAAAGAGCTAAATACTGCTCTCTTTTGGGCTTCCCAGGTGGCTCAAGTGATAAAGAATCTGTCTGCTAATGTCATGCAGGACGTGCAGGCAGGCGACGTGGGTTCAATCCATGGATGGAGAAGATCCCCCAGAGGAGGAAATGGCATCCCACTCCAGTATTCTTGCCTGGAAAATCCCTTGGAACGAGGAGCCTGGCAGGCTACAGTCCATAGGGTCGCAAGGAATCAGACATGACGGCGACTGAGTGCACACAGCATACACAGGTTGATAAACAAAATAAAAACTGAAAGACCTAAAAAATGCTTTACATCTGATTCACTATGAGCAGCAAGGAAGTAAAGCTCGTATTACCACGCCAACATTTGAGGGTTTTTTCATTTTCAACATTACACTTGTCACAAAATTTGGTAGTTTAGTTTTTGTATCTGTGTACATATAATTGATAGCTCTAGCTTCTTTTTCTTAACTGGTAAAATACAGTGACTTGTTTGCATAAAATTATGGCTTATGTGTTTACCCATAAGTTGTGATTTGACTCTATAGGCTGTTTTTATTTAATAAGAACACTGTTTTTATTATATGACTATGCTTCACCAAAATTTGCTTTTATATTAATGGAAAAGGAAAAAACTTATCATCACTGGTAAACATTTCACTTGAATTTATAGAAACATTCAAAAAAACCTCAACTGTTTCACTATGAACAGGATAAACTTCCAAAACTTTCCTTGAAAGTGAAAGTCACTCAGTCATGTCCAACTATTTGCAACCTCATTGACTATAGAGTCCATGGAATTTTCCAGGCCAGAATATTGGAGTGGGTAGCCATTCCCTTCTCCAGGGGATCTTCCCAACCCAGGGACTGAACCCAGGTCTCCAGCATTGCAGGTGGATTCTTTACCAGCTGAGCCACCAGGAAATTTGAATTTCAAAAAGCAAATTAATAGCAGAAAACAACTGATTTTCTATATGAAGGATCAAGTGACAGTGGTGGGTAAAATTGGAATTATTTAAATATTTGCACAGTTCCCACTTTTCCCCTTTTGGTTTCAAAACACTAAATGTGCACAAGAAATCTGAAAGTAAAAATAAGTGAAATTAATTTAGAAAAATATTCAATCAATTTAAGTGGAAAAGCCATGCTTCATAAAGTGATGTATAAATGTACATTCTGTCATTTATAGAAACTAGAGTTGCAGTCATTATCTACAGACACATTGTTTAAATTTCCATGTCGCTCAAGAGGGAGGGAACATATAACAGTCACATTGTTGTATGTCAGAAAACAACACAGCATTGTAAAGCAATATCTTCCCATTAAAAATTTTAAAAATATCCACTTATGATTAAGTAGATGACGATGCTTCTTCTGCAGTAGATTTGTATCTTCTGGTTTTCAAGTAATTGTGATATCACTATGACACCCTAATTAAAAGGGATATTATCCTTTGTAGTGAGGATTGCAAACAAAGGTCCGTCTAAATCAAGGCTATGGTTTTTCCAGGAGTCATATACAGATGTGAGAGTTGGACTATAAAGAAAGCTGAGTGCAGAAGAATTGATGCTTTTGAACCGTGGTGTTAGAGAAGACTCCTGAGAGTCCCTTGGACTGAGGGGAGATCCAACCAGTCCATCCTAAAGGAGATCAGTCCTGAATGTTCATTGGAAGGTCTGATGTTGAAGCTGAAACTACAGTACTTTGGCCACCTAGTGTGAAGAGCTGACTCATTTGAAAAGACCCTGATGCTGGGAAAGATTGAGGGCAGGAGGAGAAGGAGACAACAGAGGATGAGATGGTTGGATGGCATCACTGACTCAATGGACATGAGTTTGGGTGAACTCTGGGAGTTGGTGATGGACAGGGAGGGAGGCCTGGCATGCTGCAGTTCATGCGATCACGAAGAGTCGGACATGACTCAGTGACTGAACTGAACTGAATGAGGGACTTGATAGTAAATGTCAAACATATTTGTGTACGCTACACTTATCAATTCTCTTGAGACACATATATTAAGTCACTTCAGTCGTGTCCGACTCTGTGCAACCCCACAGACGGCAGCCCACCAGGCTCCCCTTTCCCTGGGATTGTCCAGGCAAGAACACTGGAGTGGGCTGCCATTTCCTTCTCCAATGTATGAAAGTGAAGTCGCTCAGTCATGTCTGACTCTTGAAGACCCCATGGAATGTAGCCCACCAGGCTCCTCCGTCTGTGGGATTCTGTAGGCAAGAATACTGGAGTGGGTTGCCATTTCCTTCTCCAGGGTATCTTCCCAACCCAGGGATCGAACCCGGGTCTCCTGCATTGTGGGCAGACGCTTTAACCTCTAAACTACCAGGGAAGCCCCACTAAATGTATACTTTCAATTTAGTTTTGAAAAAAAATTGGCTCGTTGTTGCCTACAAGATTTATTGTAAAATAAGTGCAAAATAAGATGTCATAGATTTATACTGAGTGATGACAAAAACCACAGTGCACGACTATTTTGACTTGTCCCCGTGTACTGCCCAGTAGGATTGGGCAGTGTCTGTTGTGGGCATGTCTTTCATAAATATGTAACCTATGATTTCCATTTTCCTCTGAACCCAGTGAATGGTGGCCTGGCATTATCATCAGTTTCACAGACTGTGGCAAGACCATACAAAATAAGCTGCTAGTGTTTGCATGGAGTTAGCAGTGAATAAAATGCCCTACACTACCAGGCTACTCCAGAAGAATCTGGAATAGATTCTCCTGCCAGTTTGTTAAATTTGCCCCCAGATTCACCTTTGTGTGTCCACTAGCATGAACTGCATGAGGAAATGCAAGTGAGCCCCTACCTGGGGAAATCTGAGGCCAGGAGGGAAATGACCTGCAGGAAAGGAAGGGGATGGCAATTAAAGGAGGGATCGCCGCATCAAGTGGCCGGCAGGGTGGCGGCAGCAGCAGATGAGTGACTCATCACACTGGAGACCAGAAGGAAGTGAATTGTTCCCAAATTCTTCTGTCTGAGCTCACGAGTAAGAGGCTTAATTATGCTGAGTGGAAGCATGATCCCACTTGCATGAAATTCTACAAATTTCATGAAAAAAGATCAGAGTATTTGTTGCCCCCAGGGAGTGTGGACAGAGGTGATTGGGATGAGGCATGAGGAAATTTTCTGGGGTGATGTTAACTGCAGCCTGGTAGGTTTGGATTAAACAATTGTATGTATTTGTCAAATCTCAGTGAATGTCCGTGTTAGATTTGTGCATTTCATTGTGTATAAATTTCATCTTAAAGTAACAAGTTAAAAATATGCATGATGAAATATTTAGGGTGAGAGCTGGATTATAAAGAAGGTAGAATGCCAAAAAATTGATGCCTTCAAACTGTGGTGTTGGAGAAGACTCCTGAAAGTCTCTTGGACAGCAAGGAGATCAAACCAATCAACGCTGAAAATTCGTTGGAAGGACTGATGTTGAAACTGAAACTGCAGTATTTTGGTCATCCAATGCTAACAGACAACTCATTGGAAAAGTCCCTGATGCTGGGAAAGATTGAGGGCCGAAGGAGAAGAGGGCTTCAGAGGAAGAGATTGCATCACCAATGCAATAAACATGAACTTGGGCAAATTTTGGGAGATGGGAGGGACAAGGAGCCTGGCGTGCTGCAGTCCGTGGGGTCGCAAAGAGTCAGACATGACCAGGTGACTGAACAACAACAATGCTTTGGCATCTGCAATTTACAAAATAAGATAGACTGATGGGTGGAAAGAATAGATGGATGGGATAAACTAAGCATAACAACATGTCAGTGGTAGAACCTAGGTGGTAGATACGCAGTGTTCACCAGGAAATTATTTCAACTTTACTGTTTCAAAGTGTTCATAGTGACATGGAGGATAAAACAGCCTGCCTAAGTACAGTGGTAGAAAGAGTCACTTTCATCTGTTCAATCCTATCAGTATTCACAGACAACCACTCTCACTGGTAATATTGTTTATGAATATGTGTGGATGTCAGTATAAATGTAGGCAATATTACATTACTGTGATTACAAGTAGAGTGTCAGGACCAGTATTGGTAGATCCTGTGATACCTTTTCATTTTATAAATGAATATCTTAGATAAATAAAATTTTTGTTCTCTCTGTGTAAGTGAAAGTGAAAGTCGCTCAGTCATGTCCTACTCTTTGCGACCCCATGGACTATACAGTCCATGGAATTCTCCAGGCCAGAATACTGGAGTGGGTAGCCTTTCCCTTCTCCAGGGGATCTTCCCAACCCAGGGATCGAACCCAGATCTCCCACATTGCAGGCAGATTCTTTACCAGCTGAGAAATAAACACATATATATATATATATATATCAAGCATATACATATGCATATAATATATGTATTTAAAGGGTACACACCAAAAAGTTAGCCATAGTTATCTTGGATGGTAAATTATGGATGATTTTTAAATATATTTTCTTATTTTGCCCATATTTTAAAAAATTTTCTCCAATGAACATCTATTTTTTGTGTCATGCTGTAAGTTTTCAAAGATGTTCTTTATTAAATGCTTTTTAATAAATGCAAACAAAATTTTTTTCATATGGATATAAATATTTTGACTTTTTAATTAATCACTTCTTGAATTACATTTCTGTGGAGTATACTTGGACATTCTTTCAAATGATGATAAAATACACATAACATAAAAATTACCATTTTTTACCATTTTAAGTGTACTGTTCAATGATATTAAATACATTTTCATTATTGTGCAACCATCACCATCATCCATCTTCAGAATGCTTTTCGTTGTGCAAAACTGAAACTCTATCCTGATTAAACAACTCCCTATTCCCCTGTTTCTCCAGCTTTTTGCAACCATCATTCTGCTTTATGTCTCTGCATTTTGAATACTCAAAATATCTCATTAAATAGATTCATATAGTATTTGTCCTTTTGTGACTGACTGATTTCACTCAGCATAATGTCTCTAAGATCCATCTCTGTTGTAGCGTGTGTCAGAATTTCCTTCCTTTGTAAGACTGAATAATATTCTATTGCATGTTATACCACTTTTTTTTATTACCAGTTCATTCATCCATGAACACAATGCTTCTACCTTTTGACTGTTGATAATGTTGCTATGAACGCGGGGGTAAAAATACCTTCTTGAGCCTCTGCTTTCAATTGTTTTAGGTATGTACCCAGAAGTGAAATCAGTAGATCATATGGTAATTCTGTGTTTAACTTTTTGAGGAACTGCCACGACAGATTCCAGAGGGGCTGCACCATCTTACATTCCCACCCACAAGGTTGCAATGTCTCCACATCCTTGCCAACAGTTGTTATTTTCTATTTTGTTTTAATTTTGTAGTAGCATCCTAGTGGATGTAAAGTGGTATCTCATTGTGGTTTTCGTTTGCATTTGCCCAGTGATGCTAGTGATTTTGAACATCTTTTCATGTATTTATTGGCCATTTTTGTATCTTCTTTAGAGAAATATCTGTTCAAGTCCTCTGCCTATCCTTTTAATTGGGTTGTTTGTTATTCAATTGTAGGCATTTTTTCTATACTCTTCATCTAAACTCCTTATCTGGTATATGATTTACAAATATTGTTTCCCATTCTGCAGTCGCCTTCTCACTCGGTGTCCTTTAACACACAGAAGTTTTGAATTTGGATGTAGTCCAATTTATTTTTTTCCTTTGTTGTCTGATGCCTTTAGTGTTATATCTAAGAAATCATTGCCAAACCCAATGTCATGAAGCTTTTCTTCTATGTTTTGTTCTAAGAGCTTTATAGTTTGCTCTTACATTTATTATATTTAGATCATATATCATTTTGAGGGTTTTTTTAATAGGTGATGTAAGAGAAGGTACAAATTCATTCTTTTGCATATGGAAACCTAGTTTTCCCAGTAATGTGTATTGAAAACACTGTTCTTCTCCCCTATATGGTCTGGGCACCCTTGTCAAAAGTCATTTGACATATTTCTATTCTATTAAATTGGCCAGCTGTCTGTATGCCTGAACCACACTGTTGATTACTGAGTTTGAAATTAGGAATTGTGAGGCCTCTAGTATTGTTCTTTTCCAAATTTGTTTCAGCTCTCTAGGGTCTTTTGAGATTCCACAGTAATTTTAAGATGGATTTTTATACTTATGGAAAATACATCATTGGGGTTTCAAGAGTGATTTCATTGCATCTATGGATTAGTTTGGATAGTATTGACATCTTAACAATGTTAATCTGTGAACACTGTCTTTTTACTACTTGTGTCTTTAATTTCTTTCAGTTACATTTTGTAATTTTCAGTGTATAAATCTTTGGCCTCCTTGGTTAAGTTTATTTCTAAGTATTTTATTGTTTTCAGTGCTATTGTAAATGAAATTATTTTCTTTTCTTTTGAATTTTTTTTTAGTGTATAGAAATGAAAATTATTTTTGTGCGTGATTTGGGGGTATTTTTCTCCTTTTTTGGAGTTGAATATGTTCTATATTTTGATACGAGTGGATTACACTGGGGTACACCTATATAAAAATTCACCAATCTGACCAGCTAAGATTTTTGTGCTTTTCTGCATGTAAATTAATCTTAAACAAATGGAAATTTATTATGATATTTCCAAACATCAAAATAAATGTGTAGGATTATCCTTCCATAGAACATTTTAAAAACCAAGCCAGCTGAAGTCTTAAGTGCAGACAGGTTCTTTATCACTCTACCCCATCCCAAGTAACCTCCAGTCTGAAATTGCTGGTTATTATTCTCTTTATGCTTATTATAATGAAAAGTTCACATTATGGGTTCTCTTCCCAAATCTGGAAATCCTTATTACTTTTCTATTTGAAATTTTAAGGTCAATTTATTAAGCTCAGTGATGAAAGTTATCAGAAGAATATTTCCTGAAGATTATTTTTTCTTAGGGAAAAAAAAAGAAAGAGAAGTAAAACCCTCTCCACATAGCCTCAATGTTGTTCAGCCAAGTCTGCAGATGGGCATGGACTGTTGGTCAGTTTCTGAGCCAGGAGAATTGTTACCTGGACCATTCTTCTCAGCCTTTTGCTCCAGGTCACACTTCTACTGGCCCAAAGCCTCTCTGACCTCCACATGTTGGCAGCACCTCCTGCAGCTGGATCTCAGATGTGTCACGATCATGGTTTGTCTTAAATCACTGATTCCCGCTTAATTTTTTCCACTTGTTCTTCCACTCATTTCTTTTATTTGAACATTTTCTTGTTCCCTGAAGCAGGCTTGAATCACTGTAAAGTTTCCTTTTGGAATTTTTGTTGTGCCCCACAGATTTTATATCATTGTGTTTTTATTTTCGTCTCTAGGTATTTTTCTAAATTTCTTCTTTGATTTGTTCAATGACACGTTAATTGTTTAGTAGCATTTTGTTTGGCTTCTACGTGTTTTTTTGAAGTTTTTTTTTCCTATAGTTGATTTCTACTCTCACAGTTTTGTGGTCAGAAAAGATGCTTGATATGGTTTCAATTTTCTTAAATTTACTCAGGGTTGTTTTGTGGCCTAACACATGTGACTTAGGACTCCTGAGAAACCTGTATGTGGATCAAGAAGCAACAGTTAGAACCTTACATGAAACAACAGACAGTTCAAAATTGAGAAAGCAGTATAGCAAGGTGGTATACTGTCACCCTGTTTATTTAGCTTATATGCAGAATACATCATAGGAAATGCCAGCCTGGATGAGTTACAAGCTGGAATCAAGATTGCTGGGAGAAATATCGACAACCTCAGATATGCAAATGACACCACCCTAATGGCAGAAAGTGGAGAGGAATTAAAGAGCTTCCTGTTGAGGGTGAAAGAGGAGAGTGAAAAAGTTGGTTTAAAACTCAATATTAAAAAAATAAGATCATGGCATCCGGATCCATCACTTCATGGCAAATAGGAGGGTTGAGGGGGGAAAGTTGGAAGCAGTGACAGATTTCCTCTTCTTGGGCTCTAAAATCACTGCAGATGGTGACTGCAGTCATGAAATTAGAAGACGATTGCCTCTTGGCAGGGAAGCTATGACAAACCTAGACAGTGTATTAAAAAGCAAAGACATCACTTTGCCAACAAAGATCTGTACACTCAAGGCTATGGTCTTTCCAATAGTCATGTATGGATGTGAGAGTTGGGCCATAACCAAGGCTGAATGCCAAAGAATTGATGCTTTTGAACTGTGGTGTTGGAGAAGACTCTTGAGAGTCCCCTGGACAGCAAGGAGATCAAATCAGTCAATTATAAAGGAAATCAACACTGAATACTCATTAGAAGGACTGAAGCTGAAGCTCCAACACTTTGGCTACCTGATGCAAAGAGCTGACTCCTTGGAAAAGACCCTGATGCTGGGAAAGATTGAAGGCAGGAGGAGAAGGGGAAGACAGAGGATGAGATGGTTGGATGGCGTCACTGACGCAATGGACATGAGTCTGAGCAAAGTCTAGAAGATAGTGAAGGACAGGGAATGTTCTATGTGCACTTGAAATGAATGTGTATTCTGCTGTTTGGGGATGGAATGATCTATGTCTACTAAGTTCATTGGTCTAATGTGTTGTTTAAGGTCAGTAATTTTATGTCTGGATGATCTGTCCATTGATATGAGTGGGGTGTTAAAGTCCCATATTATTATTGTGTTAATGTCAATTTCTTCCTTTATGTCTGTAAATATTTGCTTCATGTATTTAGAAGGTTCTATCTTGTGTGCGTATATATTTTTACTTGTTTTAACTTATTCTTGGATTGATCCCTTCTAATTACGTAGTGTCTTTCTTTGTCTCGTTACAGTTTTTATTTTAAAGTCTATTTTGTCTAATATAAGATTGCTATCCTCTCTTTTTTTTTTTTGTTTCCACTTGCATGGAATACCTTTTTCCACCCCATCACTTTCCGTCTTTGTGTGTCTCTAGATCTGAAGTGGGAGAAGGCAATGGCACCCCACTCCAGTATTCTTGCCTGGAGAATCCCATGGACAGAGGAGCCTGGTAGGCTGCAGTCCACGGGGCCGTGAAGAGTCAGACGCGACTGAGCAACTTCACTTTCACTTTTCACTTTCATGCATTGGAGAAGGAAATGGCAACCACTCCAGTGTTCTTGCCAGGAGAATCCCAGGGATGGAGGAGTCTGGTGCGCTGCCGTCTATGGGGTTGCAGAGTCAGACACGACTGAAATGACTTTGCAGCAGCAGCAGCAGATCTGAAGTGATTTTCTTGTAGACACTCTATAGATGGGTCTTACTCAGCCACTGTATCCCTTTTGATTGTAGCATTTAGTTCATTTACATTTAAATTTATTATTGATAGGTATATAATTCTTGCCATTTTGTTGATTGTTTTGGAAGGCTTCTTGTAGTTCTTTTCTGTGTCGTCTTCTTTTGCTCTTTTTGCTTGTGATTTTATTACTGTCTTCAGTGTTGTATTTGGATTCCTTTCTCTTTTTTATCTCTGTATCTATGGTAGATTTCTAGTTTGTGTTACCATGAGGTGTGTGTGTGTGTGTTAAGTTTCTGATCTCTTAAGTTTCAATACATTTCAACAACCTTGCATTTTCACTCCCCTCATCCCCACATTTAATGTTTCTGAGGTCATATTTCACATACTGTGTGTGTGTGTGTGTGTGTGTGTGTGTGTATTCCTTAACTACTTATTGTGGATATGGATGATATTTACTACTTTTGCTTTTTAACCTGCCTGCTAGCTTTATAAGTGGCTCATCTACTACCTTTATTGTATATCTGCCTTTACCAATGAGATTTTTTTCTTTCATAATTTTTATATATCCAGTTGTGACTTTTTCTTTTCTGCCTAAAGAAATCCCTTCAACTCTTCTTATAAAGCTGATTTGGTGGTGCTGAACTCTTTTAGATTTTGCTTGACTGCAAAACTCCATCTTTCCATAAAGTATGAATAATAGCTTTGCCGGGTAGAGTAATTTTAGTTGCAGGTTTTTTTCTTTCATCAATTTAAATATATTGTAGCACTCCCTTCTGGCCTGCAGAGTTTCTGCTGAAAAGTCTAATGATAGACTTGAGGGAGTTCCCTTGTGCATAATTAGTTGCTTTTCCTTACTGCTTTCAAGATTATCTTTAATTTTTATCATTTTAACTACAATGCATCTCAGTATGGTACTCTTTGGGTTTATACTGTTTGGGACTCTCTGTGCTTCCTGGACCTAGGTACTTGTTTCCTTTCCCAGCTTAGGGAAGTTTTCAGCTATTATGTCTTCAAATTTATTATCTGCCTCTTTTTCTCTTCTCCTTCTGGGACTCCTATAATGTGAATGTTAGTATGCTTGATGTTGTCCCAAAGGTCCCTTAAACTGTTCAAATATTTTTTTTCTGTTCAAATTTTTAAAAATTCTTTTTTCTTATTTCTATTCAGTTTGAGTGATTTCCACTACTTTTGCTTCTAGTTTGCTGATTTGTGCCTCTATAGTATATAATCAAGAAGGAAATGGCAACCCACTCCAGTGTTCTTGCCTGGAGAATCCCAGGGACTGGGGAGTCTGGTGGGCTGCTGTCTATGGGGTCGCACGACTGAAGCAACTTAGCAGCAGCAGCAGTATGTAATCTGCTGTTAATTCTTTCTAGTGTATTTTTATGTTATGGCTGTGTGCTTCAGCTCTGTTTGGTTCTTTTTTATATTTGCTTTTTGTTGAACTTGTCACTGGGTTCTTCCATTCTTCTCCCAAGTTTATAAAGCATCTTTATTATTATTACCTTGAACTCTGTTGAGATTGCTTATCTCCCCTTCATTTAGCTCTTCTGAAATTTTATCTTGCTCCTTGATTTGGAACATAGGCTTCTGATGCCTCATTTTGCCTAATTCTGATTTTATTTCTGTGCATTAGTATTTGGTGGGTTGGTTATACCCCATACTCTTGGAGAGGTGACTTTAGGTAGACTATGTTTCATGGGGCCCATCAGCGTACTCTCTTATGGTCGCCAGAGCTATATGCATTGAGAATCCTCCCTGAGGGCTGCATAGCCCTTCTGTTGCGGAGGACTGACCCTGCCTGACGTGAGGCTGCCTGCTTCTAATGGGTGGGGCCAGGTCCTGGCACAGCTGGCTGCATGACCTGGGCAGTCCTGGTCTGGTACTAGTCCAGTGGTGGGCAGAGCTGTGAAGCTCTAGTCATCTTGGGGCTAGTTCTGGCCCACTGGTGTGCAAAGGCAGGTCCTGGGGTCACTGACTGCCAAGGTAGGTGTTTTGAAGCTAGTATCAGCTTGTTGGTATGCAGGGCCAATTTATGACATGGCTGATTATGGAGTTCAGGGTTAGTAATCCATGTCCCCAGGATAGTTGGAGGTTCAGGGGTCCTATGGCAGCTGGTGAGCAGGGCCAGGTCCTAGTGTTAATAAGCTAGAGAAAGTATTCCAAAATGGTACTTACTAGCGCAAGTGTCCTTGTGTTAGAATGAACTCTGAAAAATGGCTGCTGCCAATATCTGTGTTACCTGTGCAAGTCCCAATTGCCCCTACCTCTTCTTGAGGCTCTTAAGATCAGCAAGGGGGTCTAACCCAGGCCCCTTTCAAATTACTTCTGCCCTTGGTCTCAGAGCATGTGAGATTTTGTGTGTGCCCTTTAAGAGTACAGTCTGTTTCCCACATCCCTGTGGCTCTACAGGAAGTAATCCCCACTGGCTTTCAAAGCCTTATCTTCCTGGTGCAGGAACCCTGGGCCAGGGAGTTCAATATGGGACTCAGACCCTTCACTCCTTGAGGAGAACCTCTGCAATTGTAATTATCCTCCGATTTGTGAGTTGCCTGCCTGGGCGTATGGGCCTTGACTATACAGTGTTTCTACCCCTCCTACTTTTCTCACTGTGATTCCTTTATGGTTTTAGTTATGGAAGACCTTTTCTGCTAGTCTTTTTCCGCAGGTCATTTTCATTGATAGTTTGCTCTGTAAATAGCTGTAACTTGGTGGGCCCATGGGATTAGGTGAGCTCAGTGTCTTCATACTGTGCCATCTTGGCAACCAGTGATGTATGTTGATTTTATATCCTGCAACTTTGCTGAATTTGTTGTTAGTTTTAACAGTTGTGTGTGTATGTGTATTTGTGTGTTTGTGTGTGATTTTTAGGGTTTTTACATAAAAGATCATGTCATCTGCAAATAGAGATAATTTTTCTTCTTCTTTCCCATTTTGGATGCCTTTTATTTCTTTTTCTTGTCCAATTGCTGTAGCTAGGATGTCTAGTATTATGTTGAATAGAAGTGGCAAAAGTGGGCATCCTTGTCTTGTTACTGACCTTACAAGAAAAACTTAATCTTTCACCATTTAATATGTTAGCTGTGGAATTTTTATATGCAGCTCTTATGTTGAAGCAGTTTTTTTTTCTATTCCTATTGGGTTGAAAATTTTTTCTTTACCATGAAAGGGTGCTGAATTTTGCCAAAGGTTTTTTTCTACATCATTTGAGATGATCATGTGTGACTTTTTAATTCATTCTGTTGTGATAGTGATTACTTTTCAAGTGCTATACCATCCTTATCTCTGGAAATAAACCCTATTTGTCCTAGTGTAAAATCCTTAAAACATAATGTTGGATTCTGGTTCCTCATGTTTTGTGGAGAGTTTCGGTATCAACATTCATCAGTGGTGCTGGCCTGTAGCATTTCTTATAGTGTTTTGTCTAGCTTTGATACAGACCAGTGCTGGCCACAAAGAATAAGTTTGGAAGTGTTTCTTCATTTTCCATTTTTGGGGGACAAGTTTGAGAAAATTAACATTAATTCTTCTTTCTGTGTTTGGTAGAATTTACCAGTGAAACCATCTGGTCCTGAACTTTTTTTTGTTGAAAAGGTTTTAGTTAATAATTCAATCTCCTTCCTAGTTACAGGTCTGTTCAGATTTTCTGTTTCTTCATGATTCAGTCTTGGGAGGTTTTGTGTTTAGTAATTTGCCCATTAAACAAATATGTTAAACAGGGTAATCAACGGTATAATCAGTGAGAAATTTTGCTCTCACTTTTATCCTCATCAATTCAGTTCCTTCCTTTCTCCATAGATAATCAATTGTATTTATTCCCTGGGTAATGTTCCAGTGTTTTTTATACTATTACTATGAATTGAAGTATATGTTTACTTTTCCTCCTTTCTAAAACAAAAACACCTTTTGTTTTTGTTTGTTTTCTGTTAAGAATGTATTATGAGGTTCTCTCCATTGTGAGCTTTCTTTGTGTGAATGAACTATATATTATTATTGAATGAAAACATATCTTGGTTTAGAGTATTAAAATGACAAAACGGTTGCCTCAGTACGTCAGAGATAATGATTTCATGGTTCTATGGCATGTATTGTTGTTGATAAAAAGTATTCAGTCATTTTTATTTCCCATTATTTTTCAGGCCTGCCAGTGCGGGAGATGCAGGTTCAATGCCTAGGTCAGGAAGATAGAAGATCCCCTGGAAAAGGAAATGGCAATACACTCCAGCATTCTTGCCTGGGAATCTCATGGACAGAGGAGCCTGGTGGGCTACAGTCCCTAGGATCACAAAAAAGGCAGACATGACTTAGCAGCTAAACAACAACCACACATAACAACAATCTTTTCTCTTTCTGGTTGTTTTTCATTGATTTTGGTGTTTTTCATTTTCCTCAAAAAGTTCTTATTTATTTTTATTTATACTGTCTAGGACTCTTCTGAACTTGTTCTGCCTGAAAACTGAGAACTTGAGTCTTTCTTCAACTGTGGAAATTTCTTATCTCTTATCCTTTTTCAAATTATCATTTCATCCCATATTCTCTACTCTTGCTTTCTGAATTCTATTAAATAAAGTATGACATGTAAAAGTCCAAGCAACACCATCTGTATCAGATATCTAATGAGTAGTAATCTTTAGAACTATACAATATAGCAGCCTGATTTTATATCTGCTGGCCTTTTTTCAATCTAGCCTCCATATTTTCTATACATGTGTATTTGCCATCAGTTCTCTGTGATATAGTGTAAGTAGTTTCCTCAGTTTTATTTTATATTTCACTAATTCTTCATTGACTACGCTAAAGCCTGTGACTGTGTGGATCACAATAAACTGAGGACAGTTCTTAAAGAGGTGGGAATACCAGACCACCTTATCTGCCTCCTAAGAAATCTATATGCAGGTCAAGAAACAACAGTTAGAACTGGACATGGAACAACAGACTGGTTCAAAATTGGGAAAGGAGTATGTCAAGGCTGTATATTGTCACCCTGCTTATTTAACTTGTTTTCAGGATACATCATGTGAAACACCAGGCTGGGTGAAGCACAAGCTGGAATCAAGATTGTCGGGAGATGTGTCAATAACCTCAGATATGCAGATGACACCACCCTAAGGGCAGAAAGTGAAGAGGAACTAAACAGCCTCTTGATGAAGGTGAAAGAGGAGAGTGAAAAAGCTGGCTTAAAACTCAACATTCAAAAAACTAAGATCTTGGCATCTGGTCCCATCACTTCATGGCAAATAGATGAAGGAAAAATGGAAACAGTGACAGACTTTGTTTTCTTGGACCCCCAAAATCACTGCAGATGGTGACTACAGCCATGAAATTAAAAGACACTTGCTTCTTGGAAGAAAAGCAATGACCAACCTAGACAGCACATTAAAAGCAGAGACATCACTTTGCCGACAAAGGTCCATGTAGTCAAAGCTATGGTTTTTCCAGTAGTCATGTATGGATGGATGTGATAGACTGTAAAGAAGGCTGAGTGCTAAATAATTGATGGTTTTGAACTGTGATGCTGGAGAAGAGGCTCAAGAGTCCCTTGGACAGCAAGGAGATAAAACCACTTAGCACTAAAGGAAATCAACCCTAGATATTCATTGGAAGGACTGATGCTGAAGCTGAAGCTCCAGTAATTTGGCCTGATGCAAAGAGCTGGAGAAGACCCTGATGCTGGCAAAGATTGAGGGCAGGAGCAGAAGCGGCAACAGAGGATGAGATGGTTGGATGGCATCATTGATTCAGTGGACATGAGTTTGAGCAAACTCTGGGAAATAGTGAAGGACAGGGAAGCCTGGTGTGTTGCAGTCCGTGGGGTCTCAAAGACTCAAACACGACTGAATGACTGAACCACAGAAGAATTCTTCTCAGCAGCTTTCCATAGGGTTCTGTTTCTTCTGTTTAGACTACTAAAATGTAGTCTATTTTAATGACTTCATTTCCTTTCTGTTCTTTGTCAAGCATGTCTTATTTTACTATCCTTATCATTCATTATGGATCATGTTTCTGCCTCCCATTTCTTAAAAGTCTTAATTTTTTGAAAATGCTTATTTTACTATCTCTTTCAGATTAGTCTAGTAGGTCCAGCTAGTAGGGGGATAACTTTTTTGTTTATGGTGCCTTATGACTCCTGTAGTAGCTTATTTACTCACATAGTTTTTCAATTTACTGCTTTTGACGTGAGGTTATCTTCAGCTGGAGGCCCATGTGCTCTAGATTTGGGGAGGGCTTTCAATAGTTCTGCACAAATTTGATAATAATTCCTTGGATAGAAATTAAGGCCAGTAGTTTAAGTCCAATCACCATAACCATGTTTTCTACAAGCTTGGAGTATTTATATCCCAAGTGCAAATTTATTCATCACCTATGACCTTGGCAGATCATAAACTTCCTTTCTTTTCTTTCTACTTTTATATAAATTATTGTACTGTCACACAGTAGATAAGTTCTTGAAATTTTTGTTGAACATCAAAATCGTAATTTAAATGCAATGCTAGATGATTTCAAAAAGTAAGCAATCACCTGCTAATTTACCAAACATGGTGTACAAGGACCCAGTGACTAGGATGTTGCTTTAAATTTAATTTGGTATTGCCCATTTAAAAAGTGATTAGGCCATCTTGATATATTCCCCTGTACCCCTCAAACCACCCACCTACAAAGCAGAAAATTCAGCAGAAATCTGAATGTTGTTCAGTGACTCTCAGCTGTCGTTGAATACTGAAATTAGAATTCACACTCTCCACCAAAAAATCAACTAAGGGTTTGTGTTTGCATATGAATTCAGAGGTAGCCTGGGAATTGGGGGTTTCCTAACTGTGGGTCCCCTGAGCCTTCTTTTTGGTGATAATGCCAGCTTCTCGTGAAAAGTCAAAATGCCTGTGTTTTGGGTGTGGCTCCCAAATTTGCTTCTGTAAGTAGTGTGACTCATTTGTTGGGCTCACTTAATATAACGTGGTGGGAAGTTGTGGGAAGTGAACTACTTACCAGGAGAAAAATATAGTACTTTGGGGGTTTCTAATGGCTTTGCTGAGACGAGGTGTCTGATGAGCTAAAATGGCATTAACACTTTGAAGGATGTGTTCTGTGTCTGGAAGACGACCTGAAGCTAGTGTCATCTGATGACTTTTGGGAAGGAAAGAAATTGACACAATAGATTGAACATCCATTGTATGTGGGATCCTGAGCCAGATGCTTTGCGTTAGAAGATATTACTGTTTTTTAATCCTCATTAAAACATCATTTGATAAATAAGGGGTCTCAGGTTTACAAAGTTGGAGTCCTGTTTATGGTCACTTAGCCAGCAAGTAGGTAGGGTAGCTGGGACTTTAAAGTTCATATTCTTCCTGAATCCACTTGGCCTGAAAGGATGAATAGGCATGTTTGATTTAGTTGACTAGTCAATTCGCTGCTAGGAAAGTATGTGAAGGGCTTAAATCAGCAACCTTACCACCTTAAGAAAAACTAAAGAGAAACTGTGTGGTGAAGGGAATTTCTTCTTTTTTCTAGTAACAGTCTTTATCACTTCCTTTGTACTTCCTATGCCTGATGCTCTGTCTTCACAGTCAGGCTGGGCCCTACATGAAGTCCTTGGACTCCATGTGTATTACTTGTCCTTAATATATTCCCTCAGTCCTTGTATGAGGCTGAATTCTGATGCCTGGAATGAGTCTCAGCAGACGTCAAACTGGTGTGTCATTTTATGAGAGCTCCTGAGCTGACTCCCATGAGCTGTGACTCACTGGGCTTCTAATATAACTTGTCGTGGCTTCTCAGATAATGGGTTTGTCTCAATGATTTCCAAAGACAGATTAGATCAGTCCTATATTTTGTGGGTCTTGGGTGTTCAGCCAACTAGTGTTATTCTTTGTGGAAACAGAGAAGAGGCTGACACCCTGTCCACAGTTTGAGTGGTGCCTCTGAAGTTTTCACAGGAACTTGACGTCGCCTCTCACCAAGTGCTCCCAGGGTTCAGATGTCAGAGGTGGAGTTTGGCAGTCTTGCTTCAGGGCTCAACACAGGGGTGTACAAATACTGAGAGACTTGGCATCACGAGGACATTCACACACCATGGCTGTAATGGCGGCGATGGGTGGTGGACTTTACACCCCAAAGAACCAGCAACTTGGGGAATACCAGTAGACAAGGTGGATGGAAGGGAGGCCCAGAAAAGGAAAGAAAAGAGTGTCATCTGACCTGTGGAAGCCAGCAGAATGTATACTTGAGTAACTGGGGAGACACAGCCTGCTGTTAGTGGCCCTGAAAAGCAGATGACAACAGCCTCTGAAACACAGGCTACAATGACTCAAACGCTGAGCCTGAAGGGGACCCAAGAGGTCCAACATTTGACTGGCACACTTTATAGACCGACCACAGCACAGAAAGACTAAGTTATTTTCCAGCATTACACAGCTTCTTAGAACCCTTTTTAGCAATCCCCCAATTAGCATTTTTGATGCACAACAAATATCTAAGTTTTTCCTCCAAAATTAAAAATTTTATGTTTATGATTCAGTTGACTAAAACTAGCATAGGGGTTGGTATCGTTTAATAAAACACGGACAGTGTAATTCAATTGCACATTTTCAGCTGTAGGATCTTTAGAATATGACACAGTGTGTCAAGCTCTGTATCTATACAGTTCACTCAGAAAATTTTCTAGAAGGCTCAGAGCTCCGGATTTGGAGGATGAATCGACACTGAGAGTTTTCCTTTGCTGACACTGGTGTTGCCCCTGCTTTACTTCTGCACTTCGGATGCCTCATCAACCCTGACAGACTGCTGAGACAGCCCATGATGGGGTGGGGATGAAGAGGGACCACCAAAAGGGCAACAGGGACCTGGGGGCAAGTCTCAGCCTGAGTCAGATTTGAAAGAGACCGAGACCACATGCCAAATTGAAAGGGCCAAGGTCAAAGTAGACCCAAACTGGGACTTCCCTGGCGGTCCGCGGTTAAAACTCCTCACTTCCACTGCAGGGGCACAGGTTTCCTCCCTGGTCGAGGAACTAAGATACCATATGCTGTGTGGTACAACCAAAAAAAAAAAAATTAAATAGCACAGGCTTCTTATATTAAAAAAAATAATAAGTGGACCCAAACTTGGGAGCAGAGTAGAGACAAGGTTCAAGGAAATAGGGGCTAGCAAAGGAGAAGAGTCAATGGAGGGAACAGCAGAGAGATTTCCTTTCACTTGCAGCAGAGAGAAATCTGTTTTGAACCATGAATGCTGGGGGACTGAGGCTGCTGCTGCTGCTAAAGTCGCGTCAGTCGTGTCCGACTCTGTGCAACCCCATAGACCGCAGCCCACCAGGCTCCTCCATTCCTGGGATTCTCCAGGCAAGAACACTGGAGTGGGTTGTCATTTCCTTCCCCAAGGGGCTGAAGGGATGCTCTGAAAATAATGCGGATTTCATAACAGCAGCTTCCACCTAATCCATATTGGCGCTGACTGGGGGCTTTTGATTAGGACATTTAATTGTTTTGCTCTCTGGTTATTTTTAGTCTCCAAACTTTTGAATACCCTTCCTCTCCCCTGAAATTGGGGGATGGGGAGACAGGAGTGAAGAAGCTTTGACCGTGCAGGGTTGAACCTCAGAGAGTGTAACAGGCTTTAGTGCGTGCAGCTGGGGGTTGAGGGTGGCATGACCTCTTCTCTGAACACTTGTTATCCTGTTGGGACTGGCAGCCTGGGAGTCCACCACTCTCTCCAAGTCTCTCCACCAGAGCCTTTGTTCACTCATGCGCCCCTTACTTTACATTGAAGAGGGGAGGAAGTGTTCTTTTGTTCCCGTCTGCCCCTTTAAAATGTAGTCTGTCTTGCTATTTTTTCCTCTTTCTTTCTCTTTCCTTTCCTGTCTCTCAGTATTTGTGCCCTCAATGCTGGTCATATCTTGTTTTCTGAGGATTTAGACCTCTGTCTTCCTAAGTCAAATCCAATTATTAGTCTCAGCGACTCAGCTCTCAGATGGCCAGCTGTCTATTCCTAGTTCTAGATTCCTCGATCCCTCATGACCAATGGCCACCCTTCCGCTCCACCTCAGTCACCCACGTTTCTTTTCACTGTCATCACCAGAGGGAATACAACCTTTGGAATCTATCAACACCACTCTTTCTGATTATCACCTCTGACCTTCTATCTTACTCTTCGACCAGAGATATCATACTTTATCTCAGAGATAAAACCTACTTGTCCCCCATCACTCTCTCCCTGCTGCTGCTGTTAAGTCACTTCAGTCGTGTCCGACTCTGTGTGACCCCATAGACGGCAGCCCACCAGGCTCCCCCGTCCCTGGGATTCTCCAGGCAAGAACACTGGAGTGGGTTGCCATTTCCTTCTCCAGTGCATGAAAGTGAACAGTGAAAGTGAAGTCGCTCTGTTGCGACCGACCCTCAGCGACCCCGTGGACTGCAGCCTTCCAGGCTCCTCCGTCCATGGGATTTTCCAGGCAGGAGTACTGGAGTGCAAGAAGTGAATGCACTGTGTGCATCACATACAGTCCCACCCTCTGGGATCTACCTCTCTCCCACGCACTCCCCGCCTTCCCACCCATCTAGATCACCACAGGCCACCGAGCTGAGCGCCTACACAGCAGGTTCCCATGAGCTATCTGTTTTACACGTGGCAGTGCAAATACGTCAGTCCCAAACTCCCCGTTCATCTCACCCTCCTTCCCTGCTCTGTGTCCACCCATCGGTTCTCTACATCTGCGTCTCTGTTCCTGCCTGCAAATAGATTCATCTGTACCATTTTTCTAGATTCCACGTGTATGTGTTAATATATGATATTTGTTTTTCTCTTTCTGACTTACTTCACTCTATATGACAGACTCTAGGTCCATCCACGTCTCTATACATGACCCAATATCATTCCTTTTTATGGCTGAGTGTGGAAATACAAAAAAGCCGGAATAGCCAAAGCAAACTTGAGAAAGAAAGATGGTGATAGGCCTGGTCTCTGCTTTTGAGTCCCCTTCATGGAGAGACCTTCTCTACTTACTCTCTGCAAATATACTCCACTGCCCCTCTCATGGTTCTCCATCATTGCACGCTGCTTCTTTTGTCCCCTCACTCATTGTCATTATATATTATTTGTATGCTTTCCATCTCCCACATCAGACTGTAAGTCCCATGCAGGCACAGGTCATGTCAGTCCAGTTTACTGTGGTGTTCCTGATGCCTGGCACAGGGCCTGGCATGGACAGACAGTGGTCACTTGATGGAGAGGTGGATAAATGCATAACACTTAGGATGATCGAATAATTTCAAAGACTTCCCCAAGTCCCTCGATGATGGAGCACACTGCAATTTGGGAATAATGATATGAGTAAGGGAGGGGAATTTAGCCACAGCTAGGTTCATCAGAGCCAACTTGGTTTGTCTTGGAAAAAAAGGAAATCCTGGCTGGGCCACCACTGCGTATTCCCTTGCGGTGAACTGGCCTGTCCCGGGTCAGGCTTGTTTTTTCTGGCCCCAGTTATCCACCACTGGCTAAGTCCTTGGGTAGCATGGTTTTTTCCCTTTCAGTCTGTGGTTTGTAACTCAGGGGAGGTGCCCCGTTATCAGTTCTATTGGGCCTCACAGTCATGATGTTAGGAAACAGGAATCAAGTATAACTCCTTTGGAGCCATTTTAACAGCTGTGGTTTTTGAGGAAGTTTGCCCCTCCCAGAGCCAGACGCAGGAGAGAGGAGACCCACAGCAAGGATAGTATTCTGACCTTCCTCCATCACATGTGTGTGTGTGTGCCTGTGGGCCTGTGCACACGTGCATACATATATACTAGAAGTGGCCTCGTCGTTTCTAAACCTGGAAGAATCTTTAGGCAGTGTTTAGCATAACCTTCTCATTTGATGGAGAGAAATTGAGGTCTCAGGGTTGGGAAGTTGCCCTGGAGACGAAAACGGCTACTCACTCCATTATTCTGGCCTGCGTGGGGTCGCAGAGCGGGACATGACTGAGCAACTTTCACCCCACACTCAAATAAAATAAAAAAGCTGAGGCCTCGGGAAATTTGACTTGTCTAATGTTCTGTACCTAGTTAATGAAAAAACTGGAGTCAAATAAAAATCAGGCCTTCTTCCCCCATATCTCGCTATCTGAAAGTTTCACTTCAGAACATAATGTTTGATCTTGTTTTCCTGATTGGAGAAGGAAATGGCAACTCACTCCAGTGTTCTTGCCTGGAGAATCTCAGGGACGGGGAGCCTGGTGGGCTGCCATCTATGGGTTTGCACAGAGTCGGACACGACTGAAGTGACTTAGCAGATTATGAAGTAACACAAAGAAGAAGATGCCAAGTGCTACGGATTCAGCTGACCCTTAGCATGATCATCTCCAGCTTCCCTTCGAAGCGGTGGCACTTGGGGAAGGCCATTGTCAGCAGGAGCCTGTCTCTAGGTGAAGAGACCTAGAAACCTAAAACCTCTTGCCCTCTGACCTCTGCCCAACCCTTGAACTCCTACTTTGTTAGTTTCTTTGGTTTCAGTTGTGACTTATCAACCACCAGCCAGCCTGTGGGGGTTCTTCCTCCAGCCTGTTGCGTGAGGTCCTGCCTTCACCACCTGGCCAAGCCCTGCCATCTCTCCAGCCCCCTTACCTGGCTTAGTTCTTGTTTATCCTGAACACATATTTGTTGTTGTTTTTGTTTTTGTTATTTAGTTGCTCAGTCATCTAACTTTTTGTGATCCCATGGACTGCATCACACCAGGCTTCCCTGTCCTTCACTATCTCCCGGAGTTTGCTCAAATTCATGTCCATTGAGTCAATGATGCCATCCAATCATCTCATCCTCTGTTGCCCCCTTCTCTGCCTGCCCTCAATCTTTCCCAGCATCAGGGTCTTTTCCAGAGAGTCAGCTCTTCACATCAGGTGGCCAAAGTACTGGAGTTTCAACTTTAGCATCAGTCCTTTCAATGAATATTCAGGGTTGATTTCCTTTATCACTGACTGGTTTGATCTCCTTGCAGTACAAAGGACTTTCTAGAGTCTTCACCACACCACAGTTTGAAAGCATTCACTCTTCGTTGCTCAGCTTTCTTTGTGGTCCAACTCTCACATCTGTACCTGGCTTTGACTATATGGACCTTTGTTGGCAAAGTGATATCTCTGCTTTTTAATACCCTGTCTAGATTTTTCATAGCCTAGAGACTTATTTAACAGCAAAAATACTCTTTATCTGACAAATGTCTTCAGTTGCAGAGGACAATTGGATCCCAAAAGTCTTGATTCCTTAAACTCTGCTTCCTTCATATGTTCTGGAAGGAAGCCATCAGAAGAGGGACTGAGCTGCCTATGGTTATTTGAATCATTTAATTCAAATATTTAATTGATTATTTAACAGTGGGCTTATGACATATTCATAGATCAACCCTAAAACAGGCTTCTGCAACCCTGGGAAACCCTCCCAAGTTGGAAGCTAATTCCTAAATACAATTGAACATGTTTCACAGAGGACATTAGATGACCTGCAGCGCACCATCTGGAAGCCACATGGAATGCGAATTCTTCTTTGAGACCTAGTAACTAGGCAAGCAGGCCACCTCCAGGGGCTGTAGCCCAACAACAGTCCCACCAGCATCATTTCTGGTGAAACATCTCATTCGTCTATAGGGGACAGTTCTACACATACTTCTTTTTTTGTTTGGTTTGTCTTATTCCAGTGGTCTCCTCATGGACAGGCAGAGAAATCCCGTAGTAAAGGCAATAGGTGGCACTTTTTCTAAAATCTAAGCCAAGAGCTGAAGAAATTCTGGGATCTAAAGGCAGTTCCTTTCCTGGAGTAGGAAGGTGTGGCAGCCTGAAGAGCTCCTCAGCGCTTCCTCCACGGAGGCGGCCGCACAGCTGCTCCATGGGTTCTGGGCAGTTGTAAAGGCGCAGGCTGCTGTACAAGCTTCCCACCACTTCCCAAATCAAAGAGCCAGGCACGACCTGGGAGAATTGAAACCCGAGGGCACGCTGGGGTCAGTGTTAGAATCAGAAGGGAACAGGCTTGGTCTTGATCAGAGAGGTAAGGGTGTGAGGGAATATTCTGAACTAATTCTGAGTCACCAGCAGGATGATTCGTCAGCTGGGGAGGGATCTAAAGAATCGATTCAGAGGAAAGGGAGTGTCAGGAGGTAGGGACACTCAAATTGGTTTACTAAAAACTTGGGAATAGTGAAGAGGACAATCTGATTGATTTTGCTGAAGAGTATTTCTCATCTATCACATGTCACCCTCAAATCCATGTCTTAAAGGTGCTGCCTTGTATGGATCCAATAAAGGGATACATACACTTACGGTTAACAGAAAAACGTGAGAACGTTCATCTTCAGCTAGCCACATGGAAATCTCTGCTGCTTTGTTGCTTCTCACTGGGGCTGGGAGAATAGATGCACCTGGCTACCCAACTCACAGAAAATCTTGGCTTGTCTTTAGGTTCTATTGTTCCTGCCCAGGTGGTGAAGCTAAAATGGAATTGCCTGTGGTCTCTCCTATTTTTACTGTGCCATTTCTCTAAGGATCTCTGAGTCTTGTTTTAACAACAGAAAAGTATTTTCCTTTGTTGGCCAAGAGTAAAAATAGCCTGAGACGCAGCAAGCAATGGAGCCTGAAGGGTTCTAGTTCAGGATAGAACTGAACTAGAGCATAAGGACTCAGCTTTCTTCAGAAATTTGGGGGGATAACCAAATGGATAGAGAGTGAGAGGGGGTGGGGAAGATGACGAGGGAACCCCGCTATTAAGAGTCTGTTTACGCACACGGTGGCCCAGACCTACGGAGATCTGGGTAGAGACAAGGGTGAAGTAAGACTGTGTTTTGGAAACTGTGGTAAGAAGGAGTCGATGAGTCAGTGATTACTATCCTCAGAAAAAGATATTGCTCACTGGGGAGGCTTTGGGGCAAAGCCTGTACATGCGTCTGAGGGTGGGGTAGGAGAGGCAGATTGGCAGGTGGAAATTTGGAGGGAAAGGAGTGGAGGGGAGACAGACTGTGAATGGACACCAGGTGGGAAAGCACATTGGGGAAATAGTACCGCAAGTGGGACTCCAACCGGAAAGAGCTGTCAAAACAGAAGCAGAACTCTGGTGCCTTGCTGAGAGTGAAGGGAGATTTGCAGGTTGTGTGGGAAACCCACAGGCTTAATTGCATTTTTTTTAATGCTTCTAATTTTAATTTCTTTTCAATCCAGTGTGTGTGAAATAGTTGTGGTGTAGAGCATTGTTGCCTTGGCCACCTTAGGGCTATACTTAATGTCCAAGTTTAGATTTTAACCAAATATATCATACCTGGAAACAGCCCTTTATTTACCGGTGGCTAAAATAGAAGCTGAGTCACAGAAGTGACACAAACACATCTGGGGCCTGTCTCAGACCTTCCTGAATCCCCGGGCTGCTGATGAGCTCGGCCTTCGCTGGCAAGGGTCTTCAAATCGCCTCTCTGCTAATACCCACCCATCTGGTTCAGGAATGATCCCCCTCACACTGGTTCTTCTCGAGTTATTCTCCCAGACACCAGTGACTGTATATTTATGGTTGACCTTCAGAGTTGAGCTATAGGAACTTTGATCAACACAAGTGTCACCAATTCCACTCACTGTTCTAAACGTGGATGATAGAATAGAACAGTTTTGAAATCTCAACTTTGCTTAAGTTGGATTTCAAGTAAGACTGTGTTTTGGAAACTGTGGTAAGAAGGAGTCGATGAGTCAGTGATTACTATCCTCAGAAAAAGATATTGCTCACTGGGGAGGCTTTGGGGCAAAGCCTGTACATGCGTCTGAGGGTGGGGTAGGAGAGGCAGATTGGCAGGTGGAAATTTGGAGGGAAAGGAGTGGAGGGGAGACAGACTGTGAATGGACACCAGGTGGGAAAGCACATTGGGGAAATAGTACCGCAAGTGGGACTCCAACCGGAAAGAGCTGTCAAAACAGAAGCAGAACTCTGGTGCCTTGCTGAGAGTGAAGGGAGATTTGCAGGTTGTGTGGGAAACCCACAGGCTTAATTGCATTTTTTTTAATGCTTCTAATTTTAATTTCTTTTCAATCCAGTGTGTGTGAAATAGTTGTGGTGTAGAGCATTGTTGCCTTGGCCACCTTAGGGCTATACTTAATGTCCAAGTTTAGATTTTAACCAAATATATCATACCTGGAAACAGCCCTTTATTTACCGGTGGCTAAAATAGAAGCTGAGTCACAGAAGTGACACAAACACATCTGGGGCCTGTCTCAGACCTTCCTGAATCCCCGGGCTGCTGATGAGCTCGGCCTTCGCTGGCAAGGGTCTTCAAATCGCCTCTCTGCTAATACCCACCCATCTGGTTCAGGAATGATCCCCCTCACACTGGTTCTTCTCGAGTTATTCTCCCAGACACCAGTGACTATATATTTATGGTTGACCTTCAGAGTTGAGCTATAGGAACTTTGATCAACACAAGTGTCACCAATTCACTCACTGTTCTAAACGTGGATGATAGAATAGAACAGTTTTGAAATCTCAACTTTGCTTAAGTTGGATTTCATCTGTGCTTGAAGGGGAGGAAGAAACCATCTGGTTTGGAAAAAGACATGTGCCCTTTCCCCACTTCATTGTAATCACCTACAACCATTGTCCACTTCCCTGAGTCCCTAGTGCTGATACAGAAGAAGGAACAGACTGGGATGGAGGGTGCCACTATCTCAGTGGCTCAGAGTCCATTAAAAAATTGGGATGGATTTATATCTGTAAGTCATGGTAGGCAATCTGATTATTTCCCAAACATTTCTATCACAGGTAAGACTGTAAGAATGCTCCCATGTACGATTTGCCTACATCAAGAGATATCAAGACAATCCCCTGGGTGCAAGAAGATACCAGGGCCTCTATTCTGTTTAGTTTTATCTTACCCCTTTATATTCTTTATGTTTGTGTATATGTTATAATATGCATTGCATATTAGTATATTGATAAATGTATATTATCTATCAAGCCTTTATCTATCATCTATTAGTAATATCTATCTATCTCATTAGTCATCTGTCTCTCCATTTTTTATCATAAAGCTCATTGAGCAGCATTTTTGGAAAGGCAAATTCGTGTGAGAGTCTATTTCAGTAGGCTTCACATGAGACCTAGGAAACTGTGATTATCTGATTCATTTATTTTCATTAAGGAACTTTTTCTTAAAAGTAACCTTACACAAAACCCTAACATGTCAGGGATAAAGATGGGACCCCGCTTTTGAGGTAGGACTGGAGGCAAGGGTAGGAGCGGGTCCCACCTCCAAAGTTTCCCTTACATTTGTTCTCCCCTCTGCTCTCCTTGGTCTGTGTAAACTCCCACTTGGAAACCACCTTGGAAGTTTCTGCAATATGCATCTTTGGAGATTGATTGGCTCACTGTTTCAAACTGGATTAACAGGACATGGTTCCTGTATTCAGGTTTGATCTTGTAAATATTTCCTACTAGCTGGATCCATCCCAGTCTGTTTTTAGGGCACATGGTAATCACTCCCTCACAGCCCAGGCTAAGTGTAAGGGACTGACATTGTAACAGACTTCTTCTTCCTCCTAAGAGAAGGCGCCTTCCCTGGTAATTTCCTGCCTTGCAATTACTGCTTCATTTTTCCCAGCACAGTCTCTTCCCCACAGTAAACAGCCAATGTATTCATGAAGAGTCATGTTCAATGCAGAGTATGATCAGACTCTTGCAGCAAACACTTCTCTAATCTTATTTCAGACTTGCAATTAACTTCCTCTGCAGAAGGAGATTCTGCTTAAACTAAATGAAACCCCCAATCCTGGGAATACCTCACCCTTTAGCTAATGCAGTTATGCTTACATATGGTTATAATTTTCCTTCTGAATTTGTTTAGAGATGGCTCATGTCCCAAGGGTAATTCACACTGTCATTTATAAAGTCATATTTTCTTCACATTTAACCTTGAGAGACAAAATTGCCTATAGAAATAGGGGAAATTTAGGGTGTGGCACATGGATATAAACTACTCAGATCCCCCTTCCCAGACAGGACTTGCTACCCAGTTGCCAGGAGGATAACTAGGTGACAACCTCACCTCTTAGCAAATTTTAAACTCAAGTCACATTCTACTCAAAGTGGCCCCAGCTCATAACTGAGCAAGGTCAAGGAATAAAGTTATGGCCATTTCCATCTGATAGGGATAAGCTCCAACAGGCAATCTTGCTTTGGAGCAACGTTTGGGGCTAACAGAGCCCGGACCATGGTCAAGCAACTTCCTCATAACCATTCCTGCTATCTCACCTTCCCTTTGACAGGTGTTATTCCTCACAAAACCTCGTGCCCCCTAATTCTGTGTTAGCATCTGCTTCCCAGAGACTTAGAGTTTGAGGGGGAAAGGGAGGAAGCAAGAACCAATATAGATTGCAATATTCCCTGCTGCTGCTGCTAAGTCACTTCAGTCGTGTCCAACTGTGTGACCCCACAGACGGTAGCCCACCAGGCTCCCCCGTCCTTGGGATTCTCCAGGCAAGAACACTGGAGTGGGTTGCCATTTCCTTCTCCAATGCAAGAAAGTGAGAGTGAAGTTGCTCAGTCATGTCCGACTCTTAGCGAACCCATGGACTGCAGCCCAACAGGTTCCTCCGTCCATGGGATTTTCCAGGCAAGGGTATTGGAGTGGGGTGCCATTGCCTTCTTCTAGATTCCTTGAATTTATTATTCCCAGCCTGTGGGTATAAATAGCCCCTGGGGAACCTCAGAGTTACTGCAAGCAGCCTGCAAACATACCCATGTGCCCAACATCACCTATAGGCTGAATGTAAAATATGTCTAAATATTTCAAATAATATATGTGCTATTTTCAAAATACATAAACAACAATAGACTAAAACAGTTTTAAAATATGCATTTTTAGTTCAACAGGCTCTAATAGTTATACACACATCCAGGGAAAATCTTTGCATTGAAGAGGTGGTGTTGTGTTAAAAGGACAGAACCACTGTTAGATGATGTGGCCTCTGGTCTTCAGACATGAACTGGGAATTTCCAATTTAATTTCCAGATAAACTTTAGGAAAAACTATGTAATTCTCAGATGGAACCAGCTCTAATCTGACAAATGTTGATAGCTGAGGGGTATTAAAATGTTCAGTATTAAAGAGTGATGAAACATTGTATGGCTTCTTGTTACACTCTCAAGCCTCCTAAAATGTGCTTGTGCATGCTAAGTCGCTTCAGTTGTGTCTGATTCTGTGTGATCTATGGACTGTAGCCCACCAGCCTCTTCTGTCCGTGAGATTCTCCAGGCAAGAATGCTGGAGTAAGTTGCCATTTTCTACTCCAGGGGATCTTTCCAACCCAGGGATCAAACCCGAGTCTCAAATCTACCTGCAGTGACAGGCAACTTCTTTTACACTGGTGCCACCTAGGAAGCCCTAAACGTGCTTATGGACTGGCAACCTGGGGTCTTGACCTTCCTGTTTAGAAATATAACTAGGAAAGTGTTTGACAGGTTTAGCACCTCTATTTGTTTGGAGATAAATTGCCTTGTCTTAGCATATAATATAGGGAGCAGGTACCATATAATTTGGGATTACCATTTAGGTAGACTCATATCTGAAAAAGACCAGCCATCCCGTCCTGCAGAGGAAAATACTGAGAATCCTTTTGGGGAGGTATAATAGCTTGTCCAAGCTATAGCTAATAAGTGGCACGTATCTCTCTTAACAGTAGAGAGGAAGCAGATTATAGGTTATGATCTGAGGTGTAAAAGTCACTAGTGATAATAGTGAGGATGTGCTGAACTATGCTGCTATAACAAATAACACCAAAAGGTTAGTAGAATAATATAAAGGAAGTCACCCAAAGTTTCATCCAAAGTCCCAAAGTCCATTGTAGGTCTGGATGATTCTCTAGAATAGCTGTGCCCCCAGGGATCCAGGTTGTTTTGAACTTAGGACACTTCCATTTCAGCAAATGACTTCGCAGTTGCAACCACAAAGAAAGAGTCTGCTGTAAGATCATTCACTGTCAGTTAAACACCTTGGTCCATCATCAAACACAGGTGATAGGTCCTATTTAAAAGGAGAGGAGATTTGAATAAAAATAATCACTCAACATCCTTACCACGGGCTTCCCAGACGGCGCTAATGGTAAAGAACCCACTTGCCAGTGCAGGTAATGTAAGAGATGTGGGTTTGATCCTTGGGTCAGGAAGATGCACTGGAGTAGGAAATGGTTACCCACTCCAATATTCTTGCCTGGAAAATTCCATGGACAGAGGAGCCTAGTGGACTACAGTCCATGGGGTTGGACATGACTGAGCAGTCAAATATGATCCTAGCTTACCACACCAGCCTCCCAGAATGCCAGCAAAATTTCATTAGCTTTGTTAGGGTATATTTCACAAGTTCTCTAAGCATACTAACTTATTAAGTCATTATTACTCAGCATAAATTATGAATTAGTTTATCATTTTGGTTTAGTTGGTAATACTTTGAAAAACTGAACAGCTATGGTGGGAATACACTTTAAGATCCCCTCTTAATAAAAGACAGTCAGGGTTTGCCTGGAAGGACAGAGTCATATGGGAGACAACTGGGAGGCCCCAGGTCTGGTGATGGATAGTGGCTGAGGACAGTGAGTATATGAAGGAGAAGACCTTCTAAGGGCAGAAAGAGCACCGAAAGATGGTAGAGGCTGACCATGACCAGCTCCTGGAGTTTATCACCTTGCCCCAGGCTGCCCTAGTGAGCAAAACAACTTTCAAGTGTCCGTGGGTGTATTTGAATGATACCAAGTCTTACCAGACTTTTGATCTCGTGTTTATCTCTAGTCTGCTTTCCCTCCCCAACTGCCAGATACTGCTTTGACTAACATTTTGCCAGCCTAGACTCCTGGGTTTCCTGCCACATTTTGGTGTCGGCAGTGCTATGGAGACCAAAATGGCAGAGAGAGACACCGCAGAAGGAAGCCCAGCTTGATTTCAGTGTGAATTGATGCTTTCCATTTTCCAGGCTACTACTTCTGTTGGAGGTCACCCATCACTGCTGGGAGTTTGTTAGTTTTTGAGCTGAGTGTTTACCCAAGTTCTTTAAGCCATCTTGGCCTATGAAATGGACTTGGATACCCTCTCTTTTGAGCTCTTCCACATTTTCACTCTGAGCTGAAACTATTAGTGACGAGCCCCTTCTGCCCCCATGGATATGAGATGTTTACTTTCAGACTAAGACGCATTCCAAATAGGGGTCAGATTAGAACAGAACGAAGCTGAAGGGTTTGGCCAGTTTACTCTAATGGAAATTTTCTTCAAAAATGGAATAGTAGGCATGTGACTTTCTAGTCCAGTTCATGATCTTGGAGTCAGACTGCTTGAGTTCACACGCTGACTCAACCATTTGCTAATTATGTGTTTATAGACAGATTACTTAACTTTCTGGGCCCCAGGTTTTCTTTAACTTTAAAATAAGAACAACTGCATCTACCTCAATAAATCTGAAGCCATTAGGGGCACTCAGTAAAGAGAAAGTGTTAGTTGCTCAGTCGTGTCCAACTCTTTGAGGCGCCGTGGACTGTCTCCCGCCAGGCTCCTCTGTCCATGGAATTCTCCAGGCAAGAATACTGGAGTGGGTAGCCAATTCCTTTTCCAGGGGATCTTCCCAACTCCGGGGTCAAACCTGGATCTCCTGCATTTCAGGTTGATTCTTTACATCTGAGCCACCAGGGAAGCTCAGGGGCACAAAAATAAGTATGAACTATTGTGGGTTTTGTGCTCTAAAGATTTGGGGACAGAGGTCTGATAATTTGATATCTAAGACCACTATTGTTATCAGTAATAATACTATAAGATCTAACATGACATACTGGCCAGTACTTCGGTTCCCTCATCCATAAGATGGACCAATGTTACTGGCCCTCCTACCTTACTAGATTATATGGGGCATCAAATGAGGTAAGAGATACCTTGAAAAATAAACGTATACTATGGAGATGGGAGATCTTATTCGTGCTGGGCAAAGTAATAGCAGCAATAGCCGCGGTAGTTGTAGAGTATCTATCCCATGGCCACTGAGGTTGATACAACCTCCGCATGTGACTCTGATGAGCCAGATTTCATTGGGGTGGGTGGGGCTCCTGCACTGCTTAGACAGAGCCTCGTGCTAATGAGGGCATTGCTTTCCTTTTTTTCCAAGTTATATTTATGGGTTTTTTCCAATTTGAAAGTGACACATAATCATTATTGAAAAAATTTTTAATGTGAAGAGGCTTTAAGAAGGGAATTAAAGTCATCTGTAATCCTATTACTAAGAGACCAGATGACTTTGTGCTCTTTCTCACTCTACCCTCCCCTCCTGTCTCTGGTTCTCTATGCAGATACACATATGTATGTGCATGCGCACACACACACACACCCACCCCCCCCAACACACACACACACGGCATTGTGTATAAAACTGGTAGTATAGTTTTATAGGCTCTTGTCAATGAATGGCATGTCAGGAGCATTTTTTACCTAACTAAATGTTTATTACAACTTTCCTTCTCCTCGTCTGCTTTCTGGTATATGGAGCCCTACCTCCTAAGGAAGGTCCCCCCCACTATACCTCATTCCACCCCTCTGGCCTTGCATGAGTCTGAGGGCATTATTTTCTGATGCCCTCAATATTTCTATCCATTGAGTCAGAGGTGCTTCTGCCAAGAGTATTTAGTCTCTGAGAGGTCAGTGCCAGAGCCTGGTTCCCAGCTCAGAAAACCACAGGGTGAGCAAAACCAGGTTCTGAACCAGCAAGACACCAGACTCTGATGGTGGGTAGGCCCTCGCTCCCTCTCTTGCCTAAAGTCTTTTCGACACTGCATTTGCTTGGCTGCCCCTGGTTAGGAAACAGTAAGAAGCTTGCATTCGTGGAAAAAGGAAGGAAAAAACAGTCACCAGTGCTTTCATAAAACCCAGCCTGTCACAGTTCCTGTTTAAGGAGGAGGACTCATTTTCCCCTAAATTGAAAATACTTGAGCCAAGATGGGGAGGAGAGTACAGATGGGGGAGGGGGTTGCCCTTCTGTGCAGAGCCCACCAGGGATTTGCATATACAGTGAAATATGTTAGGGCTCTCATTTGGGGGGAGGGGGACAGTTCTTTGGTTCCAAGCAAAAGAAACCAACTTTTGCTTCTTTAAGAAAAAAAAAGTTGAAAATACACACATATATACATCACGCCACATCCTCATACATATTAGAAGGCCACAAAGTAGCTCACAGAATGAAATAAAAATCTAAAGAATCTGGCTTTGTACAGGACAGGAAACTAGGTGATCTAGGTGGGAGAGACTGAAAAACCCTGCATCGGTGCGGGGTCCCTGTGTCCCTTCACCAGGACTGATTTTTGCCCCCTGGAGAGTAAACTGGCCTTGCTCGGTGACATGGCAACGGCTCCACCTGCCAAAGGTGAGACCCTTGCTTCAGGCTCTGTTAGAAGGGAGGACAGGATGCTAGGCCAGCCACAGAGCAGACGTCTACGTTGCTTTTCATCCTCAGCCTCGCTGCTATAATTAGTTCCTGGGCCTGCCTGGATTTACATTCATCTAAATGGAGTGACTGAACTTAACTGAACTGAACTGAAATGGAGTCGATGTGTTTCTGTTTTATAGCAACCTTGATAAAATTAAACCATCTAAACATCACCCAAGACAAGGTCTCTGGCGTGTCTCTGCACCCCACTTGGGGAGTAGGCGCCTAGGCCTTCCTTCAACTGTCTCTTACTTCACCTGGCTTCCCTTTAAAAGCTCCATGCTCTGGATTCTGGGAGTTTGCACCCCCAAGGGCCCTGGTTACCCAGCCTAGTTCTTGCTTAGGCAGCAAACTAAAAATAAGCGTCCCCAGGACCATTCACGTTGGCAATGACGGTTGGCTGCCACCTCACCACAAAGACACTTTTCATTTGGGGGTTTGGAAAAGGGAAACACTTAAGTGCTAGTTTATCAGCCAAAAGAAGCTACGACCAAAAAAACACAGCACCCATCCCACCCACAGACTTCTGGTCAAAGTATCAGTTTACAGGGGAAAGTTTAGCCTGTTATAAATTAAAGACACAGAGGTGGTTCTTTATTTGCACATTTGTGGGGGTAAGGGGGAGATGATGGAGCCCACAGCAGCTGCCCTTTGGAAGTTTCCAGGGAAACTTTAAAAGAGAACAAAGTGTGTTTTAGAAAGTGTTAGAAAGAGTTCCTTTATGGTCTTATTTACAAAGCAGAAATAGAGTCACAAATGTATAGAACAAATGTATTGTTATCAAGGAGCAACTGGGATTGACGCATATACACTATTGATACTATGCGTGAAATAGACAACGAATGAGAACCTATGGTATAGCACAAGGAACTCTACTCAGTGCTCCGTGGTGACCTGAATGGGAAGGAAATCCAAAAGGGAGGGGATGAATGTATGGCTGATTCATTTTGCTGTACAGTAGAAACTAACACAACATTATAAAGTAACTATACTCCAATAAAGTACAACTTACAAAGCAAGAAAATAAATAAAAAGTGTCAGAACATTTGCCAAGTACAGAGGAACAAAGAAAAGCCTAGAAATCCAAAGGGAGGGGATGAATGTATGGCTGATTCATTTTGCTGTACAGTAGAAACTAACACAACATTATAAAGTAACTATACTCCAATAAAGTACAACTTACAAAGCAAGAAAATAAATAAAAAGTGTCAGAACATTTGCCAAGTACAGAGGAACAAAGAAAAGCCTGAACAGCATACAGGATTAATAATTAGGTGTGTTTCGAGTTCTGGGTTTCAGATCGGGTTGAGTTTAGGAGTCAGCGTACTTCCATGCCTGGCCTATTTGCTATCACTTGGGAATGAAGCCTGGAGCAAAGTAAACGTTTACTCAGTGTAGCTAGCACACTGGCAGATTTTCGTACATGGCATTCCTTTAACCACTTAGTATAACAAGGTTTTCTCCATGTTTGAAAATTTATTTGCCAGTGTTACTTGAATAGCTTTATAATATTCTGTCAAATGGTTGGTCCGTTACTAAAGCAGGCCTTTGGCACTGCACATAAAATATTACATGTATGGGAATTTTCGTGCCTAAACTGGAGGGACCGTTTGTCCAAGGAAAATCCAGCCTTACCACTTCTTGCATCTGAGTTCTTTATACTGTCGCTTTTTCTTTCTTCAAAAGCAGCTCTGTATTGGACAAAGTCTAATCATCCAGTTCATAGGTGGTTTGACCCTAATTATTCCCACTCTTCTCTTTCCTTTTATGTTTCTGAAAGTCATTTCCAAGATTGTTAGCAAGGGTATGGGAAAATTAAAAAGAGGAAAATTTTGTTGTAAGTACTTATTGCTAAGTTTGTAGAAAAAGAACATGCTGGGGGACTGTACGAGCCAGAGTGAAACTTACTTAGGAAAATTCATCAGACAAATCTAGACACTGCTTTAAAAAAATGTCAGAAGTGTTCTTCTATTTCTTCAAAATATGTTTTACATCACTGTTGTAGAACATGCTATCATTAGGCACTTGATTATTATGTTTATGACAAGAATAGTTAATGATTTTTTTAAGGCAGAGAAGAGGATTTACAAGCCCATATATATATATATATTTTTTTTTTTTTCCTCTAGAAGTATATAATCTTCCTCTCTTAACAGCTCTGAGGGCCTGAGATATTAACAGTGTTCATCTTTCCTACTCTGGTGATCTAGGCATGCATCTTTAGAGTATTTACTAGACCAACAATGATCAAAACGGAAACAAGACCTATCACTAACTGAGCGCTTGCTGCATGCCAGGCACCAGCCTAAGACTTGAGAGGGAGATTTAACAGAGGGAAGATGTGTACTGCAGATTCAGTGGAGCTTCTTGAGGAGATGAGAGCCACAGGAAGTGGGAGAGGGGGATAGGATGCTGCTGTGGGTGAAGTGTGGAAGAGCTTAATTTGTTCTGGATGCAGATTAGTGAGAGGACTGGAAAGCAGCATCAAATATAGCTGGAAGACTATTTAATATGAAAGGAAAGTGAGTCTTTCAGTCGTGTCCGACTCTGTGACTCCATGGACTATACAGCCCATGGAATTCTCCAGGCCAGAATACACGAGGGGGTAGCTGTTTCCTCCTCCAGGGGATCTTCCCAACCCTAGGACTGAACCTAGGTCTCCTGCATTGCAGGCAGATTCATTACCAACTGAGCTATCAGGGAAGCCCCTATTAAGAAAGGGACAAGATCCAGCTCACATCTTAAGAAGAATATACACATCTCTACGGAGACAGATTGCAGGGAAGCAGGCTGTGCCCAGGAAGGCACTGCGGATGTTGTTGGAGCAGCGGGTGGTGGTGGCCTGGACTTGAGGCTCTGGTGGAACCAGACAGAAGCATATGGACTTGGGATGCATTTTGGAGACAGAATTGACGGAACTCGCTGATAAACTGTAAAGAGGAGTCAGGGTGAGGGACACACAGACCCAGCCCTGCGTTTTTCTATTTGAGCATCTAGACAGTGGTTGGTGCCACAGTCTTATGATGTCAAATCTGGGGGAGTAACTGATTCATGGGGGGAAGATGGAACTTTCTATTCTTACCTTGTCATTTGCCAAAATGGACATGCTGACCGAAGATAAAACCAAAACTAGAAACTAATGCTTTAATCGTTTTAGTGTAGTAAAAGGAGACCAGACAGGCCTACAACAGCTGTTTCAAATTGTTCAACTTCTCTTATTTAACCATCTGCCACTGGTGGTTATAGTTAACTTCCTAATTGTTAAAGGAGAATTAATATTGACTGTCCTGTGCTTTTGTTGACATAGTATATAGGTTGCTCCTCACCCAGTCTCTGGCACATAATAATTCCATTTCCTAAACGTCATAGCAATTCTTAGAAATAACCTACACAGGACAGAGCTGTCACATGCAATAAACCACCCCCTGCCTCGTGAGGGTCCAGTACGCACAGTAGCCTCGGTGACAGGCTAGATCCCTGTTACTCTCTATCCAAAATCCCACATTTGAATGCTTTATTCCTTCAGCAGAAGGCTTCTTCTTTTACTGAAATACCACGTGGCCTTGAAAAGAGAAAAGTTTAAGGCATATATGTCATTGCTAGAGAGTCATCCTAATGTAGTGATTAAGAGCAGTGATTCTGGAGCCAGACTCTGGGCCTAAAGCTTATCACTGCACTTAGCTGTGTGACTTTGGGCAAGGTATCTGACTCCTCTGTGGCTCAGTTCCCTCGTCTGCACAATTGGGACATTACTGATCCTTATCTCATAGGTTTGTTATCAGTTTTGATAGAGCCAATTCACATAAAATCATAAAACAATGCATGGGAAATAGTAACCACAGTGCAAGTCTGTGTTAAACAAAATACAAACAGTTAAGGTGTTAGAGGACATGGCTTTGAGAAGGTGAGAAGACAAGGATGAGGTCGAGGAGGAGAGGGAGGGAAGAAGAGAGGCCAGACCTCCAGAGGAAGTGGGACCAGTACGACGTGGTGCTAATCCTGAGAAGCACTAAACACAGGCTTCTCTCTCTGCTGCATGGTTCTGGCTTGTCAAGCCCCCAAAGAAAGAAAATTCCAGAATGGCCCCAATCCTAAATATTAGATCTAACTTTTCCTGTCTTAGAAACAGCCTTTAATCCACGCTGGGCTCAGGCAAGGTACACGCTCAGAAACCAACATTTCTGCTGTTGCGGCTTCTGTCTGCAGCCTCTCTCCAACTGGCCTTCATAAAGTTTGTGTCCCCCACCCATCTTACATGGCTTATGTATGCGGTTTCCTATGGCTTATCAAGGTCTCAACTGAAATCCGGCCACAGACTGCTCCCCCAGAGACTCAAGGAACACTACATCATTTCTGGCATTAATTTAAATGGACTGGGGAGTACAGAAAATGTGAATTTCCTTTCTTTTTATCATTTCTTCAATGCTTCATGAGCTGCTGCATCTAGATGGCAGTTGATTTTTATCATTAATCCCCAAACCAGGGACAGAGCGTCAGCCTTTTGAAGAATGGGGCAGTGGAAAGGATGCTGGTGAATCCAAATCTCCTGTAATTCAGTCTCTAGGTGTTGTGGTAGTTGCTTATTTTTTAAAAGAAACTGTCAAACTGCTTTCCAGAGTGGTGGTACCATTTTTGTATTCCTACCAGCAATGTGTGAGTGATCTAGTTTCTCTGGATCCTCACCACACTTGGAAAAATAGAGGGATGTTTTTTCTTTCTTTCTTTTTTTTTGAGGGACATTCTTTAGATGCTGCTAGCAACTGCCATCCAGAGATTGCATTCTTGGCCATTTATCCAAGTGAAATGAAAATTTCATGTTCACACAAAAACTTGTGCTCAAGTTTAGTGATTTTATTAGTAGTAGCCCCAAACTGGAAACAAACCAAGTGTTCTTCAGAGAGTGACTGGTTAAGCAAACTGAGGCCCATCCACACCATAGAATAGCACCCAGCAAGAAAAAAGAGTAAGCTATGAATTATTTGTACAAGCAACAACCTGGATGAATCTTCAAAGAATTATGCTGAGTGAAAAATGCCAATCCCAAAAGATTATATACCGTATGATTCCCTTTGTATGATATTTCTAAAATGATCAAATAGTCAAAAATGGAGAACAAGTTAGGAGCTTCTAGGGGTTTAGGAGGTGGGAGCAGGAAAGAAGCAGCTGAGGCTATAAAAATATACTTAAGGAATCCTTATGGTGACAGAAATCTTCTATATGTTGACCACATCAGTCAGTATCCTGGTTGTGATACTGTACCATGATTTTTACAATGTACCGTGGAGCAAACTGGTAACGGTATCTGCATTGTTTCTTAAAACTGGATGTACATCTATAATGATCTCAAAATAAAAGTTTTTTAATAAATAGAGACAGGATAAAATCTGTTAACTGATTCCTAAATTCATCCTGAACTCTTTTAGGACCTAAGTAATGCCCTTCAACCTTACTACATTCCTTGCTCTAGAATTTTTAGTTGTAGGAAGACCTAATGAGATGCAAAGTCAGGCAAACAGATACACACCTGCCACGCAGAGTTAGGCTCTCAGCTCAGCTACTGTTCATTGTGTCACTCATTCATTCAACAAACATTTACGGTGCCCCTTCATGTATCAAAGACTATTCTAGGCGCTGTGGATACGGGGAGACAGACAGCAGGCTCTGTACCTGAATGGAGCTTATATTATAATGGGAAGACAGGCAATGTATAACACATATCCAGTGAGATGATTTCAGAAAGTGGTAAGAACTAAGGTTCCCATAAAGCAAGGTGATGTAGACAGCCCCTTTCAATAGGGGAGTGAAGGGAGGCCTTTGATCTGAGAGTAAGTGATAGAACAGAGCTCCAGAGCTGAGAAGAACATTGCTGCATTACATTTATAAAAATCACTCTTGAGATACGAAGAATGCACTGAAAGGAAATGAAAGTGAGAGTGAGAGGACCAGTTCACAGGCCATATCAGTGGTCTGTGCATGAGGTGACCGTATCCTCGACTAAAGTTCATCAGTGGAGTCAATGGTGCCGTTTTCCAAGATGAACAAGACTGTGAGGGAAGAGGGAATCAGGTTGTTGGCAGAAAGAAATTGAGAGTTCTGTTTCAGTTCAGTTCAGTTCAGTTCAGTCGCTCAGTTGTGTCCTACTCTTTGCAACCCCATGGGCTACAGCTCGCCAGGCCTCCCTGTCCATCACCAACTCCCAGAGTTTATTCAAACTCATGTCTATCATGTCACTGATACCATCCAACCATCTCATCCTCTGTTGTCCGTTTTTCCTCCCACCGTCAATCTTTCCCAGCATCAGAGTCTCTTCCAATGAGTCAGTTCTTCACATCAGATGGCCAAAGTATTGGAGTTTCAGCTTCAGCATCAGTCCTTCCAATGAACACCCAGGACTGATTTCCTTTAGGATGGACTGGTTGTATCTCCTTGCAGTCCAAGGGACTCTCAAGAGTCTTCTCCAACACCACAGTTCAAAAGCACAAATTCTTCAGCACTCAGCTTTCTACTTATAGTCCAACTCTCACATCCATACATGACTACTGGAAAAACCATAGCTTTGACTAGACAAACCTTTGTTGGTAAAGTAATGTCTCTGCTTTTTAATATGCTTTCTAGGTTGGTCATTGGAGAAGGAATTGCAACCCACTCCAACATTCTTGCCTAGAGAATCCTGTGGATGGAGGAGCCTAGTGGGCTGCTGTCCATAGGGTCACACAGAGTCGGACATGACTGAAGCAACTTAGCAGCAGCAGCTAGGTTGGTCATGGCTTTTCTTCCAAGGAGCAAGTGCTTTTAATGTCATGTCTGCAGTCAGCATCTGCAGTGATTTTGGAGCCCAGGAAAATAAAATCTCTCACTGCTTTCATTGTTTCCCCATCTATTTGCCATGAGGTGATGGGACTGGATACCATGATCTTAGTTTCCTGAATGGTGAGCCGTGTTCATTTTGATATGTCTAGCTGACATCTGCTCTGGGCCACAAACATTGTTCAGCCTCTTCTTTGTCCCCCTCTGTCTCCTCCTGCCAGGGCTCCAGCAACTCTGGGTCACTCTTCCATATTCAAACATGAATGGAATATCACACCATGAATTGGCCGTCAGCATGGTAATGATGGTTTGGATTCTGCACACTGGAAGTATAGAATTATTTCTGTAAGGGTGAACTTTGAACAAGGGGGAAATGGGAGCCAAAAGGGAGGCAGACAGATTAAAGTCTTCCTTTTTCCTTTTCCCATGGGCTACTGTAAGGTACAATATCTTTAAGCAGCTCTCCCAGAGAAGTGCCATGTGCTGAGTGAACACAGCTTCTGAGTGACTGCTGGTCTCTTGGCAGCTCTCTGGGAGGTGAAAGCCAGTTTGGAAGAGCACCTCATTGCATTCTATCCACACCTTCCTTGGCCTTCTTTCCCTTTTTCTCCTATACCCAATACCCTGGACTCGTATCTCCCAATTAAACTGTTACTATGCTAATCCTTGCCTTGGGCTCTGCTTTTTAGAGGACCCAGTTAAGACAACATCCAAACGGAGACGTCAAGCAAGAGGTTAAAGTCTAGAACTCGGGAGAGCAGTCAAGGTTGGAACAACTAGTTTGGCAAACTTTAGGAGATACGTTGTATTTAGGACTGTAGGGCTGGTGCAGTCACTTACAGAAAGAGTGTGGACGGAAATATATGCCAAGGGGCAAACCTGGGTACTTTAAAATATGAAATTGAGGTTGAGAGGGGGTGGGTCCAGCTGAGGGGAATTAAGAATCAATAGCCAATGAGTTAGAAGAAAATCTGAGGGAATGTAGTGATACAGGTGAAAGAAGAGAATGTGGCAAGAAAGATGAGAATAATCAGTGGGTGGACGCTAGCTAAGAGGCCTAGTAACATGAGAGAAGAAACCACAGGCTGGACAATGTAAAAGGAGCAATGGTCTCGATGTGAGCAGTTTCAGTAGTTTCAAAGTGGGCCAAGGAGAGAACAGGAGATGAGGAAGTAGAAACAGCTACCATCATAGACAAGTCGTTACAGAAATTAATCAGAAATGGAGAGGAAATAAATTGGGTAACAGTAAGGAAGTCTGGCTGTGGACACAAAAACTGGGAAATGGCAGTGGGACTGTGAACTGTCTGAGAGTCAAGTGTTCAAATTCTTTTTCTGCCATTAACCAGCTAAGGAAGCCCTGTGTAAATCAGTTCCCTCTCTGGGCATGAATTTCCTCATTTGTCATACCAAATATCTCTCAGATCCTTCAAGCTCAGAAAAGCTAGGTTCTACAGAGGCATTGAAGTTGACAGAGAAGGAACAGTGAGTGGGGAAAGAAGGATCTTTGAAAGGTTGGTATAACTCTTTAGGGGGCAATAAGAGGGTACTTACCTCCTTGGGTGGTAGGAAGGATTAAATAGGTAATGTGTGCAAAGCACTTACAATGCCTGACATAACAGTAAGAACACAATATAATTTATTGCTAGAAATAACAGAGGTTGTATGGGTACCAGCAACTAGCAGGGGGCTGGGTGTGTTGCCACTGCACACATGCAAAAATACCATGTGCAGCACCAGGCTGGAGGTGACCCGTGGCCTGAGGTTTGGAAAGGCTGCCCTGGAGCCTCAGATGGTAAAGAATCTGCCTGCAATCCAGGAGGCCTGGGTTTGATCCCTGGGTTGGGAAGATCCCCTGGAGAAGGAAATGGCTACCCACTCTGGTATTCTTGCCTGAAGAATCCCATGGACAGAAGCGCACTGCAGTCCATGGGATCAAAAAGAGTCGGACACAACTGAGCGACTAACACACTGCACTATGGACTTTATGGCATAACCCAAAGCTGGTGCTCGGATGATATGAGGGTCCACCAAAATGGGAAGATATTTTACTTTTAAAGATGTTTTCTAGTCTATAAAAGTGAAGTAGGGATGCCAAGAGTGAAGAATAGCAAAGATCACCTCAAATAAAAACAAAGCTGGAGGGCTTACTGGACCAGATATGCAGATTTATTAGAAAGTGACAGTAATTAAGACAGTTTAGCATTAGCACAAAAATAGGCAAATAAACCAGTAGAACAGAGTAGAGTCTAGAAACAGATCCACGCCTATATAGGCACTTGATTTGTGAAAAAGGTGGCACTTCAGGGCACTGGTACAATCTTATCAAAAACAACCTTACCAATAAGTGGTGCTGGATCAAATAGATAGCCAAATGGAAAAATCAGAATAAAACCCAGCCCCTGCTTTATATTGTTGTTCATTTGCTCAGTCATGCCTGATTCTTTGTGACCCCATGGACTGCAACACACCAGGCTTCCCTGTCCATCACCAACTCCCAGAGCTTGCTCAAACTCATGTCCATTGAGTCTGTGATGCCATCCAACAATCTCATCCTCTGTCAACCCCTTCTCCTCCTGCCTCCAATCTTTCCCAGCATCAAGGTCTTTCCCAAGTGAGTTGGTTCTTCACATAAGGTGGTCAAAGTATTGGAACTTCAGCTTCAGCATCAGTTCTACCAATGAATGTCTAGGATTGATTTCCTTTAGGATTGCCTGGTTTGATCACCTTGTAGTCCAAGGAACTCTCAAGAGTCTTCTCCAACACCACAGTTCAAAAGCCTCAATTCTTCATCCCTCAAACTTCTTTATGGTCCAACTCTCAAATCCATACATGACTAATGGAAAAACCATACTTTTGACTAGATGGACCTTTGTCAGCAAAGTAATGTCTCTGCTTTTTAAAATATCTAGGTTTGCTTTATACCTGGAGGGGGTGGGGGGGGGGAGAATTCTATGTGGTCTATAGACTTCAATATGAAAACTTTTAGAAGAAAACACAGGTCAAGAATAGGTTATTGACCTTGAGGTAGGCAAATATTCTTAAACAGGACACAAAAAACACTAACCATAAGGAAGAATATTTATATATTGAAGTTTATTAAGATTAAAAACATTGTTCATCAAAAAAATTAAAAACTGATTCATCAAAAGATACCATTAAGAAGGTTTTAAGAAAGAGTCTAGACACAGAGTGAGAAAAGATACTCACAATACATGTAACTGATAAAGGGCTCAATTCAGAACACATAAAGAACACTTCCAATAGAAGGGGAATACTACTCAATTGAAAATAAATGAGCGAAAGAACTGAACAAGCATTTCACAACAGTAGAACGGCCAAAGAACATATGAAAAGGTGTTCAGCTGAGTCATCAAGGAAATATACTAAAAAATCATGCTGAAATATCACTAACCACCCACAAGAGTGAAAATAATTAAAAGAAGAATGCCAAGTGATTGTGAGGATGTGAGCAACTAGGTCACATATATTACTCGTGGGAATTTAGAGTGATATAGCCACTAGGGAAAGTTTGGAAGATCTAGTAAACCTAAATATAACATGTTCAAAATTTGTCAAGTCTATTCCTGGGTATACATCTGAGGGAAATGAAGACTTATGTTGGTCAGAGATAGGCTCAGAAATGCTCTTTGAAACATTATTCATACTAGCTTCAAGAGAAAAAACCAACATGCCCATCAAGAGTAGAACAGATAAATAAACTGTGACATATTCATAGAGTGGAATATGGTACACAATGAAAATAAAATCATTGCCACACACAACATTGATGACTCTCACAAATATAAGGTAGAATGAAAGAAGCTAGCTGCAAAAGAATGCATACTGTCTTAGTCCATTTATATGAGGTTTGAAATGAAGCAAAATTCACCTGCAATGTTACAAGGCAGGAGAATGGTCCCTTTAAGGAACAAGAAGGAAGTAATCGTGTGAAGAGGTGTAAGGAGGACTCAGGTCCGGATAATGTTCTACTTCTTGATCTGGGAGGTGAGTCCATGGATGTGTTTACTTTGTAAAAAATTATCAATAACTTATTTAAGGCTTGTGTATTTTTCTGGTATGTTCTACTCAGAAAACATTTTATCTGAAAAATGAAATGAGAGGGGTGAACTTCATCTCCTCTCTTTGTTTCTGACACCACTACCCCATCCCAGTTCCCCCACTGCATGGAAACTTGTTCTCATCAAATAAATCAGTCGCAATGGAACAAATTTAATGGATTTCTGAAGATTTTTTTTTAATGACCTTCTTGCAAACTCATTAAAAAAACAAACAAACTCTACCTTTCGATGAAGCCATCACACCTCATCCTCCTTCCTTTTATGGTGAAGAAAACTGAAATGCTATATCCAAGAACAATAGTCCTTCTGTGGCCAGAGAGTAAAAGTGGATCCGAAGTTCACTTGACATTTATTAAGCAACTGCTAAACATCAGGCATTATTCTTAGCACAGCAGATACAGCAGTCAACACAAGAGAAAATATCTTGGTTCTCGTGCAACTTAAAATATACCCCCAAATGAGAAAATGCCATGAAGAGAGGCAAAGCAGGGAATATGGGACAAGGGGCCGGGTAACGTTTGCTGTTCTATAGCGAGTGGGGAAGGAAATGGCAGCCCACTCCAGTGTTCTTGCCCGAAGAATCCTGTGGACAGAGGAGCCTATTGGGCTGCTGTCCATGGGGTCACACAGAGTCAGACACGACTGAGGAGACTTAGCAGCAGCAGAGGGTGGTCAGAGAAAGTCACATCCAAGGCCTCACACCAAAGGAGAGAGAGATCTGAGAAAGTGGAGAGGCAGCTATGCAGGTGGTGGGGAGGAGAGTGCTCCAGGATGGGGGAGACTGAGGCGGGAGTAGTTTCTGTGTTTGAGGGACAGTCGGGAGGCCAGTGCAGCTGGAGGGGCGTGAACACGGACCAGGGCAGCAAGAGTTAGAGAACATTAGGCCATTGTGGGGGCTTTGGTTTTTCTTCCGAGTGAGATGGAGGCACTGGAGGATTTTGAGTGGAAAGAGTCACATGATCTGACTTAAAACTTAAGAATCACTCAGGCTGTAGACAGAGAACAGACAGAAGTGGGGTAACAGAGAAAACAGGGAGACCAGGAAGTCATGGCAATGATAAAGGCAGGAGACCCTGGCCTTGGAGGACCACTGGAGGCAGTGACAGCTAGGTGTATTTCATGGTAGAGACAGACAGCGTTCAGCATTTGGAAGTGGGTTGAGAGAGAGAGAGAAGTCAGGGGTTTTGCCCTCTGCAGCTGGAAGGACAGAGTTTCTGTCAACTGGCACTTGGGTGGAACGGGTGTGGGTGGAAGGTTCCGAAACGCTGTTTGCACACATCTAGCTGGAGATGTCAGTTAGACATCCCAGTAGAGATTGTAAGGAGGCACTCGGAGATAACAAAGCCAGAGCCCGAGGGGGAAGCTGGGACTGGAGGTGTGCATGTGGGTGTTCGTGCTTCAAGCCATGAGACTGGATGAGGTCACCAAGGGAGCGGATATCGCCAGAAAAGAGAAGTCAGGGTCCAAGGAATGGCCCTCTGAGGTCAGCCCTGCCCAGTCCCTGCTTCTGCTGCAGGAAGACGATAGTCTCATGTTGGAGGAATTGGTCCCCTTTCACCTGGTGCCACATGGCTGATGTGTTACAGGTGTGAGGACAGAGGGGGTAACACTGTGTCCTGGAAACAGGTCCTCAGTGGAGACCAAACATCACCCGAAGGAAACGAGGAAACATCTTTAGTGTCCCTTTGCTCTGTGCTCCTAGTTCAGCTGGAGATGTAAAATATTAATAACAGCCTGGAGGGCAAGCTTCTCCATCCTCGTCCTGGTTTGCCAAGTGCCCCTGGTCTTCTCTGGTGTTCTCCTCATCTGTCTGCTAGTCCAGCCCAGGACACTCTGCTCTCCCAGAAGAGAGCTTGGTCCCCTGGACAAGCAGAGCATCCTTTCATGCTGCGCCATATCCTGGGGACTGGGAGCAAGGTGGCCTCCGAGGTAGCAGGAGCTGGGAGAGGAGTTGTCCTACCTGTTTTACCCATGAGCTGAGTCTCTCTCGTGTTTTCCATTCTCCTTATAATGAATTGTCAGAGAAGGAGGGCCCCTGGGAGAAAGTTTACAAAAAACCTTATAGGATTTGAAAGTTTGAACAAAGAGAAGAAATGGCGTCTGGGGCCGTGGCAGGCTCCAGTCAGAACCTCTTTGCCTAGATGGTCATGATTTCTAAAACTAGTTTACAAGGGAAATGAAGAAAAGTATCGGGGAAGAAGCTTTTGAAATGCTTCCCAGTTTTCGCGCCTCCTTGGCTTTACTGTCACCGTCCTGGCTCCTTAGGACTCGTCTGAGGGAGTTCCAGCCAAGAAAAGCGCCTCCTGAGAGGAGGAAAATTGGAAAGACAATAGCAGCAGGGTGGGGTTTATTGACCTCAACTCTCCACTGCCCGTCTCACTTTCCAGAGTCTTCCAGCATTTCCTCACTTGCGCGGCTCTTCTTTTCAGTGCTTCTAACATGAACTTGACTTCCCTACCCACTCCCTCCCACTCACAGCTTGATCTGTTGTTTGTCTTCTTCCCTCTCTGTGGGAAAGCAGCAGTGGATAGACACAGCTATCCCAGGCTCTCCTGAGGTCTCCTCCAGCTGGCGCCTCTCTGAAGACCTCTCATCCTCCTCTCCTGGCTCACAGTCACTAGAGACGCTACTGTCTGTTTTTTGACCTGAGAGAGAAAGTGGTCCAAGGAGCCCATTACCTGAAAAATGAGGGCGGTGTGGATGCAGCTGGACGCCCACCTACTTCCCTCTCAGTCAGCTCTGGGAACTTGGCACATGGCAGTGAAAATGGGGGAATTGGAGATCTCTGGAGAAATGAACAGACAGACCCTCTCTTACCCTTAGCCAAGATCCTAGAACACAAAACTTGAATTACAATTTGCTTTCTGTCTGTTGTAGCTGTTTGGTGTAGTTAAACTCCACATGTGCGCATGATCAGTTGCTTCAGTCATGTCTGACTCTTGACGGGCTCCTCTGTCCTTGGGATTCTCCAGGCAAGAATACGGAAGTGTGTTGCCGTGCCCTCCTCCAGGGGATCTTCCTGACCTAGGAACTGAACTGGCATCTCTTTTGTCTCTTGCATTGGCAGGAGAATTCTTCACCACTAGCGCCACCTGGGAAGTCCTAGCTAAGCTCCACATACAAACACTAAGTCAACAGAATGGGAGTACCTTTCTTGAATTTCTTCCCATAGTGTTCGGTATAAGATATCAGGCAAGCATTAAAAATAACCTTTTGTGCTTAACAAAAAATAGCAAAGACTTTGATAGGACTAGGTACCTTTTCCACTCTAAAGAGTTCCCTCATAGTTCCTTCATCCAAAAATTTCCTTTGCCTCTTTATTTATTCAATATACTTTTACTGAATGACTACTGTGTCCCAGAAAGAATTGAAAATAAGGCAGATGACTCTTACAGTAAAAGTGATGGGAGAGGCAGATAAATATACAGATACATCCAAATCATTATGAATTTTAATAAGCGCTACGAGATCTTTGTGGGCTACTAGCCCAGAGGGTGAGGTTTGAAGAACTACAGGTTAAACAAAAATAAAAGCAAGTTGCATTTTCCAGTGACTTACTTTTACATGTAACTTAGGAAATATTCTTTGGAGAAACACAGCAGAATTTTCAAATGGAATTGCTTTCCCAGGAACTAGGTGGAAGTCACTCAGTCATGTCTGACTCTTTGCGACCCCATGGACTGTAACCTACTAGGCTTCTCTGTCCATGGGATTCTCCAGGCAAGAATACTGGAGTGGATTGCCATTTCCTTCTCCAGGGGATCTTCCCAACCCAGGGATCAAACCCGGGTCTCCCGCACTGGAGGCAGACGCTTTAACCTCTGAGCCACCAGGGAAGCCCCAGCAGCAATACCCGTGACCTCATGAAGGCAGATCAATCGTATCTCCTAAAATGCCTTTCAAATGGTGTGGCTTTGCCTCTACAAGAGAGGCAAACCAAAGGAACAACCCAACTGCCTCAGCCACAGACACTACTAGTTGTCTACCCAACAGCTTTTCTCCCTGGGGACTGTCTGAGCCACCAAGGAAGGTGGCTCACTGCTGGGCCCCTACTTGGATGAAACATGTATCATGGCATCTCTGTGAGAGATGACATGAAGGTCCCAAGCAAGTGATGTGGGCTGACACTTTTTCTTTTCATCTTGCTTTTCTGGACCTAGAGAATGAAATCAATACTATAGACTTCTGCTGTCTCAGTTCCTCTTAAAAGGACCCGAGCCACCACTTCTCTCTATGGCAACCTGGCCAGGTAACCGTTTTCCTATTTTCATATTCTTTGATAGCTTGCAACCAGTGTTTTGCCTGGTCGATGGGGATGAGTAATCTTATTTTCCAGAAACTCATAAATCTGATTGCCTTCCCCAAGTCTTTTTATTTCTGGAAAGAGTAGGGGGATGATTCTATGGTAAGTCACAGTAAGAAAACCAATCTAAAGGTTTCCTCCATTAGCATAGAGCAATGGCCTCTATCTCCATCCAAAAAGATGTATCATTTTTCTACCTTTCTCCTCATCCTTAAAACTGTCCCACCAGCTCAAACCACATCTCTACTCCCTCTTGCCCTCAGATCCTAACGAATAGTATCCCTTGATATTTGAACAATTTCACCATGACCCTACCTTGCTGTTCTGAACCTGCTTCTATTTGAATCCCATCCAATCTGATTCTACAAGTTCAGTCTCTAGCCTTTATCTGGCTATGTGTTATTCTCCCATGACTCTGTTTACCTGCTTACCTTTATGTTTGAACACCACCCGGCTGCTTTCATTCTAGCCAGAGCTCTATACCTGACCTCACTTGACACAAACCCGTCGGTCCAGTCCTACCCCAGCTCTTTTTGTTTATTCTGTTAATACATCAGCACCACCAGGTGTGAACTTACAAGGGTGGTGGTTTCTCTGACAACACACACCCAGCTGAGCACGAGAGGGATGGTGCTGCGGTTGGGTCCTGCTTGTAGAGTTTTTTCCTGAACATGTTTGCAGGCCTTCTACTCCCCCCCCCCCCCCCATCTCAATGGTCTCCTTGTTATGTAGGCTGCCTACTAGTCCTGTCCTGGGCAACGCCCCCTCTATCAGCTAACTTGCTTCTTAACCTGCAAGCTCTGCATCTCAGATGCAACCTAACGCTTTCCTTCCTGACCTTGTGCGGTGGGCTTTTGTGCTCAGCATGCTTTGTTAGAGAGAAAACACTCCTCTCTTCTTATTCCCCTCTGTCTCTATCTCTCTCCCTATTGATGCTTAGTAACAGGGGTCTCGTCCAACTTTAGGCACAAGAGCAGGAGTGAGACCAGTTGTACAACTCAAATTTGAATCTCTCTGACTTCAGAATTTGACCAGTACAAGTCTGCCTCTATTGGTGAAAACTGGGTAGAAATGGTTGGAGTAGAGTTGGGCTGATGAGCTCTGTGGTTGAAATAAATGAGAAAGAGCCCACTCAGTACTGTAGATGACACAGCAACCAGTGGCTGGTTCACCTGGAAAGGCCACTGGGGCTGGTTCTCCACTATGGAGTTAACTTTGTGTCTGGCTAGAAGCACCTCTTTCTCTTTCCGTCTCAACTATAACTTCAACTAGAACCTGCTGCTGAATCACAATACTTCTAAGGATGAGTTACCATCTGAACAACTGTCTTATGAAGAATCATCTCTAGGGAGTGCTTTTGCAGTTATGAAATATTCATTGCAAGGACTGATGCTTCAGCTTCAACTGACGCTGAAGTTCCAATACTTTGGTCATCTGAGGCGAAGAGCTGACTCATTGGGAATGACCCTGATGCTTGCAAAGATTGAGGGCAGGAGGAGAAGGGACGACAGATGATGCGATTGTTGGATGGCATCACCGACTCAATGGACATGAGTTTAAGCAAACTCTGGGACATGGTGAAGGACAAGGAAGCCTGGCATGCTGCAGTCCATGGGGTTGCAAAGAGTCGGACATGACTTAGCAACTGAACAGCAACAAGCTACCTCATAGAATACACTGCACTATAATTGAAGGGATTTTTTTCTGGACATGGGTAAGTAAAACTTTTTTTCTTCCAGTCTTATTGACATGTAACTGACATGCAACACAGAAAAAGTCAAGGTGTAGGGCATAATGATTGAAATTACATACATCTAGAAGCAATTGTTACAATATATTTAATGAGCACCCATCATCTCATACAGATACAAAATTAATGAAAAAAATTCCTTCCTTTTGATGAGAACTCTTGAGATTTACTCTTAACTTTCATATATAACATATGGCAATGTTAATTATATTAATCGTGACTACCTTCGTCCAAATTCCCTTCTCCCTTAACTCTTGCCTCTGGCAACTAAAAGTCAGATCTCTTTTTCTATGATTTTGTTTGTTTGGTTAAATCCACACACCTATGGACACCTTATCTTCGACAAAAGAGGCAAGAATATACAATGGATTAAAGACAATCTCTTTAACAAGTGGTGCTGGGAAAATTGTTCAACCACTTGTAAAAGAATGAAACTAGATCACTTTTTAACACCATACACAAAAATAAACTCAAAATGGATTAAAGATCTAAACATAAGACCAGAAACTATAAAACTCCTAGAGGAGAAGATAGGCAAAACACTCTCCGACATAAATCACAGCAGGATCCTCTATGATCCACCTCCCAGAATACTGGAAATAAAAGCAAAAATAAACAAATGGGATCTAATTAAAATTAAAAGCTTCTGCACAACAAAGGAAACTATAAGCAAGGTGAAAAGACAGCCTTCTGAATGGGAGAAAATAATAGCAAATGAAGCAATTGACAAACAACTAATCTCAAAAATATACAAGCAACTACTATGATCCACCCCCCAGAATACTGGAAATAAAAGCAAAAATAAACAAATGGGATCTAATTAAAATTAAAAGCTTCTGCACAACAAAGGAAACTATAAGCAAGGTGAAAAGACAGCCTTCTGAATGGGAGACAATAATAGCAAATGAAGCAACTGACAAACAACTGATCTCAAAAATATACAAGCAACTTATGCAGCTCAAGTCCAGAAAAATAAACAAACCAATCAAAAAATGGGCCAAAGAACTAAACAGACATTTCTCCAAAGAAGACATACGGATGGCTAACAAACACATGAAAAGATGCTCAACATCACTCATTATCAGAGAAATGCAAATCAAAACCACAATGAGGTACCATTTCATGCCAGTCAGAATGGCAGTGATCCAAAAGTCTACAAGCAATAAATGCTGGAGAGGGTGTGGAGAAAAGGGAACCCTCTTACACTGATGGTGGGAATGCAAACTAGTACAGCCATTGAGGAGAACAGTGTGGAGATTCCTTAAAAAATTGCAAACTGCCTTATGACCCAGAAGTCCCACTGCTGGGCATACACACCAAGGAAACCAGAATTGAAAGAGACACGTGTACCCCAGTGTTCATCGCAGCACTGTTTATAATAGCCAGGACATGGAAACAACCTAGATGTCCATCAGCAGATGAATGGATAAGAAAGCTGTGGTACATATACACAATGGGGTATTACTCAGCCATTAAAAAGAGTACATTTGAATCAGTTCTAATGAGGTGGATGAAACAGGAGCCTATTATACAGACTGAAGTAAGCCAGAAAGAAAAACACCAATACAGTATACTAACACATATACATGGAATTTAGAAAGATGTTAATGATAACCCTGTATGCAAGACAGCAAAAGAGACACAGATGTATAGAATGGACTTTTAGACTCTGTGGGAGAGGGAGAAGGTGGGATGATTTGGGAGAATGGCATTGAAACATGTATGCTATCAGGTAAGAAACGAATTGCCAGTCTTTGTTTGATATAGGATATAGGATGCTTGGGGCTGGTGCATGGAGATAATCCAGAGAGATGATATGGGGTGGGAGGTGGGAAGGGGGTTCAGGATTGGGAACTCATGTACACTCGTGGCTGATTCATGCCAATGTATGGCAAAACCAATACAGTATTGTAAAGCAAAATAAAGTAAAAATAAAAATTAAAAAAAAAGAATGAATGAGAAAGCAAGACCACCACTTCATATCTCAGAGGTAGTACACAGTATGGAGAAATTCTCCATTTGGTTCCACGATTCAAAAATGAATCTCTTTGTGCATCTGGCCAGAGGAGGTCTTGGCAGAGGGACATGCCCTATTGAGAGGAGAACTCGAGTTTTCTCAGGTGAGCAAGGGCCAGGTGTTGGGACCAAGAACACCCTCCCGCCTAAGGCGAGAATGTGGAACTTAGCTTCTCATGCAAGAACGCTCCCATTTCAGTCATTCAAGTGCCTGTTGGGGCAAATAGCACCACATTTATGCACTTAATAAGGGGGATGTGTTTTGGAGGAATTATCTGCAAAAATTGTAGAGCTGGACACTGGTAAGATTTAATGAAAAAAGATAAAGAACAATAACCTAGGTATAGCTCCCTGTGCTATGGGGTAGATTCCTGTTGGTTATTTTACATATGTGCCATGTGTGTGCTCAGTTGCTCAGCTGTGTCCAGATCTTTGTGGCCCCATGGACTGTAGCTCACGAGGCTCCTAGGTCTATGGAATTTTCCAGGCAAGAATAGTGAAGTGGGTTGCAGGGGATCTTTCAGACCCAGGGATTGAATTCACATCTCTTGCATCTCCTGCATTAGCAGGTGGATTCTAGCAATGGCACCCTACTCCAGCACTCTTGCCTGGGAAATCCCATGGATGGAGGAGCCTGATGGGCTGCAGTCCATGGGGTCATTGAGAGTTAGACACGACTCAGTGACTTCACTTTCACTTTTTCCCTTTCATGCATTGGAGAAAGAAATGGCAACCCACTCCAGTGTTCTTGCCTGGAGAATCCCAGGGACGGTGGAGCCTGGTGGGCTGCTGTCTATGGGGTCACACAGAGTCGTACACGACTGAAGTGACTTAGCAGCAGGAGCAGCAGCAGTGTGTGTATTTTGGATTTTCCTTGTGGCTCAGGTGGTAAAGAATTCACCTGCAGTGTAGGAGACCTGGGTTCGATCCCTGGGTTGGGAAGATCCCCTGAAGAAGGAAAAGGCTACCCATTCCAGTATTCTGGCCTGGAGAATTCTATGGACTATATAGAGTAGGACATGACTGAGTGACCTTCACAGTGTGTATATTTTAATCCCAAACTCCTAATATAGGGAACTATACCTAATATCTTCTCAGAGGTAAAGAATCTGCCTACCAATGCAGGAGGCGTAAGAGACAGTGGGTTCAATCTCTGAGTGGGGAAGATCTCCTGGAGTAGGAAATGGCAACCTACTTCATGGAAAATTCCGTGGACAGAGAACCTGGCAGGCTACAGTCCATGAGTCACAAAGAGTCCAACACACACACACACACACACACACACACACACACACACACAAACACACTCAATTGTTACAATTTCTTATAACAAATTGTAATGGAATAGAATGTTTAAAAAGATATGTATATGTATCGCTTGATGTACACTAGAAACTAACAGCACATTGTAAATGTAATATATTATACATATATTATACAATATAATATACATTTCTGAGCCCTTACACATTATATTATATACATTATAATATATAATACATTATATATTTCAATAAAACTTGAAAAAAAAATCCAAGTAAATCCACCTTTGGATATTACTCTCCGACAATTGCTGCTGGGTGCGGTATGGAGAATAGGCCACACCCACTAGTGTTCAAGCCAATCAGAATGTTCAGGGTCCAGGCTAATTCAACCAACCAGAGAGCAGCACTCTGATGCAGTGTCCAGGAGCCCAGGTAATTGGTTTCTGCCAGTGACAGAAATTTAGCGGTCCAACTAGAGAAGTGGTTGATGAAGTGGGGAGAAATTTTCGAGAATTACAAGTCAATTGAAAAAGTAAAGTCCACATAATTACTCACATAATAATTAACATTTCTGAGCCCTTACACATCAGTCAGGTTCAAAATGCCCTCTGGGAGGTTAAGTAGCCTGCCTAAGGTCACAAAGTAGTGTTAAGTCTGTGTTCCTGACTACTCCACCACTCTGTGAAATAATAATTATCATCGCTGATATTTAATGATTACTTCCTGTGTGCCACCTATTGAGCCTTTAGATGTGAAATGCACATAAGAACTCTATGAGATGAGTACTCTTACCACTTCATTTTCTGTATGACTGATCAAGTAATAATAAAAATATCTCAAACCTATCCTAAATACATCTCCTGTTGGGAGAGACTTTGACAAAGGTGGAAAATGTGAATCTGAATCCTTTGTGTAAAAAATTAAACCAAAATACCAAAAGCCCAAACCCAAAGTCTAGTCCATGTAATTATTTAACAAATGTTCATTGACGGAATGAATAAGTGGGGGACTGAGACCAATTACAGAAGACCCAGTGGAGAGCCACCAAGAATGATAGATGGCAATGCACAGTAGGATCAGATAAACATTGGCTGGATGGCTGAAGGAAAGGACAAACTGACTACTGTGCCTAATTATAATCCATGGCAGAAGACGTGATAAATGGATTGGGGGACTGTAGGACGTGGGCACTCCACATCCTTTGCCCTGTCCCCACCTCCCACATGGTCTTCAAAACGTTCAGGATCAGTTCTGGTACCCTCTGAGTGGCCCCAAGACAGAGGAGGGCTCACATTTACATGCAGGGGCTCCAGCTCCATCAGGGGGGCACAGGGACCTGGAATCACAGCTGGTGTCCCACTCAGAGCTGGCTCTGCTTGTTGTCATGGATACACCCACATGCGGACAGCTGCACACACACACACACACACACACACACACACACGACACACACTTCTTTGAGGATCCTATAGAATTCCTAAACAAGGAATTCATTCCTATGTGCCTTTTGTTGTTGATGGTGTGATGGCCTGGTCGCCCACCCGCATTTCCTGGGTACCTACGGCATGCCCTGCACTTCGCTGAGCCAGCCCCAGGAGGGAGAGGCCCCCACTGAGGAATCAGGAGGACTCAGGTGAAGGGGTTAACATGTCAGGAAATCCATGGTGGTTCTGATGGGCCCGTTGGGGAGAGCTTGTCAGAAAAACTACGCGGAGCTGGCTCCAGTTCAGACATCTTCCAGGAACACAGAAAACAACCACATTTTACTAATTATAGAGAAGGAAAACACGCTGCGATTACAGCTAAATTACGTTAGGACAGAGCTGGCTGGCTCCGCCGGGGCTCTATCTCTTGGGCTCGGGTTTCACCCAGCCTGGGCGGTGACGAGACAAGCCCGCAGGCCCGCGAGGCCTTGGCCATGGAAGACCCCAAAGCCCCGTGCTCCTCGGGGTCACGACCCTGGCGTGACTGTGGGAGTCCTCGGGCCACATCGTCTCCTCCCCGAAAGGGGCTTCCCCGGGCGCCTGGGCTGGAATGGAGTGCTGAGAGGGCCGCTGACACATCCAGTGCCGCTCTCCTTCCCTCCCAGACCAGAGGGGCAGAGAGCTTCGGCGCTGCGAGGAAGCTCCAGGCCAAAGCTTTAGTCATTTAGAAGGTAACTCGAGTGGGCTGTTTTCCTAAACTTTCTCTCCTGGTGCAGCCACCGACTCTGTCTTTTCCTTCCAGCCCCCATGGTCTGCACCTGCCAGGGAGGTCTTGGCACCTGTTTGGGGAAGGGAGGTTGGACCCTCTACCCCTATACTTGGTGTAACTATTCCCAGAGGGCCAATGTCTGACTCATGCCTTACTGGTAGTAAGGAGGGAAAGAAGGAAGGACAGAAGGAAGGAGGGAAGGAGAGGGAGGGAGAGAGAAAAAGAGGGAAGAGGCAGGCAGGCATCAGTGGAGGACAGACCACTTAACTGGGCATTTGCTAAAGGCCAGGCAATGTCTGTACAGTTTCTCCCTGAGTCTTTACAGTAACCTGGAGGATGAGAACCCAGCCTGGTGCTCCCATGGGCTCTAGAACTGTGCACACACAGCAGGTACTCAGTAAACATTTCAGTCATTTCCCAGATGAGCAAGTGAGGCCATGAAGCTAGGTCGTATCGCTATTTATAGGTGGGGCTCCTGGAGCTCGGCTGGGACAGTGACAATGATATCACGGAGCTGGGGTTCCAGTCCAGCTTTTTGGCTCCATAGCCCATTCACTCATTCCCACACAGGCTGCTCATCTTTGGATGCTAATGAAAGTGGCCACTCTAGTAACCACAGGACCCCCAGTTAGGATGGCATCTTAATCTCCAGCCTCAATTTTGTTGAGCCTCGGGCTTAACCAAGGGTATGCTTTAATTCTGTCAGACACTGTGCTTTATTTATTTATTGTGTTGGCCAGGCCACATGGCATATGGAATCTTAGTCCCCCTGATCAGGAATCGAACCTGCACCCCTGTGTTGAGTGCAGAGCCTTAGCCACTAGGGAAGTGCCCAGATCCTGTGTTTAAGATGCATGGTCTCATTTAATCTTCACTGTACAATTTGGAGATGGGGTGACCCTGAACATCCTCATTTTTTTAAATGAGGGCCCTGGGGCTCAGAGAAGTAAGTAAAATGACTTACTCAGTCTCACACAGATGCTCTGTGAGGGCATGGGGTTCCATCCTGGTCTGTGGGTTGCACCAAGCACCACACTGTTGGGCAGAGTCCCCGTGGGCCTGGTCTCTGGCTACCTCCTCCAGGCCTGATGGATGGCCAGGCTCAGAGCCGAGGTGGGGGGCCCTCACCCCTCTGAGGACAGACCCTGCAGCTGTTCCCCAGGCCTTCTGACTAGGAGGACAGTGTTTGGCCAGGGCCTCTGGGCTCAGCTCAGGGAAAACACACCGGCCTGTGCCCGGTGCCTGTGGAGCTGGATCCATCCCAGATCCAGGGGCAGCAGGAGGTGTGGCCTTGGGCATGGGAAGCAGCTGGGCTGTGGTCTGGTGGCCACTGTGTTCTGGCCAGTTATGCTGGTGTTTACAATCCACATTTTTAATAATCTGATGTTATATTTGGCCCTAGATCCCTTCTGCAGGGCCTAAGGCTTGACTCCAAGATGGTCTTCTAGTTCCTTCCAACTCCTGCCCTGTAATGAGCAGGGAAGAGAGAGAAAGAGACCTAGAGGGAGATGAGGGGCTGGGAGACAGATGTTGTTAGCACAGAGAGGGGAGGGAAAGCCACCTGACAGGGAGCTCCTACTGTTTACCAAGAGTATTTTTAACATTAGTTTTACATGATTTCCACAGCCTCCCAGTATGGTGTGTTTTCTGTGCTCATTCTGTGCATAAAACTGAGGCCCAGTGTCTGAAGCTACCTGTCCAAGGTCACACATCCAGGGTGGGTGAGCCTGGATTTTACCTCAGCTGGGTCCTGTCCCAGCGCCTGGGTCTCTCCCAGGATGCTTGCACCCGGAAATGCTGCTTGCTCGGGAGGACTCACCTTTTCCAGGGGCCAAGAAACCTTTCACTCCAGGTTCAAGGGAGAAGAGAGATGAATGACTATTCTCAGGGCAGGAAAGCCCAGACCTTGAGCTGTCCCTCTCCTCCCCTTTCCCATTCTCTCCTTAGCAGTCTGCCCCCTCCTCAGCCTGGGGTGGTGGCATGACTCAGCCTTGCAGTTAAAGGTGGAGCTTTCAGCCAGCCTGCTGCCTGCCAGCCCCTCAGGGACTACTGAGTCAGGAACTGCAAAGCCAGGTCTCGTTTTTTAGGGAAAGGTCCAGTGTGGAACCATGCCTAGCTGAAGCCGTGAAAGACTCTGATCTCTAGGCCCCCACCTCTGCCCTTGTTGTCTTGCTTCTCTCGGAAGTAGCAGGATAGACAGTGAAGTCAGATCATAACACTGTGCATACTAACTGCACAATCATAACTCTAACAAGTACACGGTATTGTGCTAATGGGCTTCCTCATGGCTCCGTGGTAAAGAACCTGCCTGCAGGATACGCAAGATACTCTGGTTCAATCCCTGGGTCAGGAAGACCCTCTGGGGAAGGAAATGGCAACCCACTACAGTATTCTTGCTGGGAAAATCCTATGGACAAGGGAGCCTGGCGGGCTACAGTCCATGGGGGTCACAAAGAGTTGAATATGAACAAGCCACTAAACCTCAAAATTGTGCTAATAACTCAGAAAAAAGCGTAACTAGTAATTGCAGGATATTTATTGTATTCACAGATGGCTGAATACTTTCTGCTACTTTCTGTTTGCGAATTTTCAAATGGTCCTTTGAAGTAGCCAAGATTATTGTTCCCATCATACAAATTTGGAATTTGTCATTACAAATTACACAGCCAGCAAGTGGCAGAGGCCCCATTCTTAATGGCCCTGTCATAGTGCTTTCTAGGACTTTGGTTCTTTACCTCAGTTTCTTCACCTGTAAAATGGATCTGCCAATTCCAATCTTAAAGAACTGGTGTGATGATGCAAAGAGCAAATGAAGGCAAAATGTTTAGGATATGTATTTTGCTGTTTGTTGTTTAGTTGCTAAGAGTGTCCAACTCTTTGTGACCCTGTGGACTGTAGCCTGTCAGGCTCCCCTTTCCATGGGATTTCCCATGCAAGAATACTGATGTGGGTTGCCATTTTCTTTTCCAGGGGATCTTTCCAACCCAGGGATCGAACCCGTGTCTCTTGCGTTGACAGGCAGATTCTTTACCACTGAGCCACCTGGGAAACCCATTTAAAACATAGTTCAGTTCAGTCGCTCAGTCCTGTTTGACTCTGCAACTCCATGAATCACAGCATGCCAGGCCTCCCTGTCCATCACCAACTCCCAGAGTTCACTAAAGCCTGGCTTGGAGAATTTTGAACATTACTTTACTAGCATGTGAGATGAGTGCAATTAAAACATAAGGGGTGCCCAAAAGATGGTTGCCTCAATTTGTCTGTCCTTCAACAAGTGTTTAGTGGGTTCCTACCTGTGCCAGGAACACACAGGTGAAGTCTTGCTGCTTTCTGGAGCTCCAGGTCTGTGGTGAAGACAAACAGTAAGCAAATCATGACACATAATTGATGAGATGATTTCAAGTGTGCCCCGTGCTGCCAGAGAGAAGCCTGGGTGACGCCCAGGGGCAACTAAGGTCAGGAAGTCTCTCTGCCCCAGGGCACTACAAGGGGTACTCAGGGTTGAGCAAAGAGGATATTGGAGGGGCAGAGGGATTCTCCTCCATCTTCTCTGCAGCAGCCAGGTAAGCCCTGGGTGGTCTGGTTCTAGGAGTTCAAACTGACCCAGCTAAAAATGTCCCAGTTCTACAGGCAAGCATCAGCCGCCCGTAGCTGGGAGCTTGCTCAGCAGATCAGGGGTGGGGACTGGTGTCTGAGGTCTATGGAGGCCAAAGCATAGCCGGGCTTGCCTCTTATGGCCTGGCTGTGTGGATCTGGCCTAGTTCTGCCTATTGTTGAGATGACTGGAGTCAGGTCACTGGTTCAAATCTATGTCTGGTGTTTATTTCCTATGAGTGACCTCACTTCATGGAGCCTCAGTTTACCTGATTTATGAAATGGGGACCTTAATAGCCATCTCTCTGTTTTGAGGATTTGATGAGAGAATGAATGAACTGTTATGTTTTACTAAAAATCTCTTGACAGCATATTAGTTTCCAGCTTGTACTATTTGACAAGTTCATTTAAGTCCACATCACAGACTCCTGCAAGAGGTGCCTTTGTTATCCCCATGTTACAGATGGGGAGACAAAAGCTCAGGAAAAGTTGGGGAACTTGGTCAAGATCACAGAACCGTGATAGAGTCTATGAAGTAAGAGTAAAACATAGCAGGATACTGCAAATGAGCAGAAACTGCAGCTAAAATTACGGGGTTCCCTTTAGGGGCCAGACAATTTGTGCACAGAGCTAGATCTGCTTGCTTCAAAAGTGGCTTCTCTATTCTGACTTCAGAGTTTCTGCAGGGTGGTGCTGGCAATTTGGGGACATCAGTTCCATTTGGCCCTGGCCTCGCAATCGTGGAGGGCCTTAAACATAGACAGAGGTTCAACAGTCCCTTCAAATATGATTACACATACTGTTAGGATTGCCAGATTTAGGACATAAAGTTGTTTTTAGAAACACAACAAATATTTTTTTCATGTAAATATGTTCCAAATATTCTAGTTTCTTCTAACTATTAAGCATGGATATAGCTATATTAAAACATTGTTTGCTGTTTATCTGAAACTTGAATTTTACTGGGTATCCTGTATGCAATCTGGCCATTCCATATACTGTGACAGAACCACCCTGATGGGATTAAAAAAAAAGAGGTTTCATCTCACCATTTATTACACTGCTTTGCCTATAATACTATATGGACTGATAATTTTTAAAAGCCCTAAAATTATCTTGGGGCGATCTTGCATTTTGTGGGCTTAAAAATCTTCAGTTTTTTCAATGCTTATATTTAAAGCAGGCTACAGATTAACAATAAGGTCCTACTGAATAACAGGCAGCTATATTCAATATGCTATGATAAACCATAATGCAAAAGAATATGAAAAAGAACATATGTAACATACATATAACATATGTATATCTGAATCACTTTCTTATGCAGAAATTAACACATTTAAGTCAATTATACTTCAATAAAACACATAAAGAATAAAACATGCTATACAATATTTTGTAAACTTGATATTTGGATGGGCAAACTATGGCCTGTGTGCCAAAACCAGTCCAAAATAAAATATATTTTATTTATACAAATAAAGTTTTATTGGCACACAACCCCGTGCATTTGTTTACAGATTGTCTATTGTCACACCACAATGGCAGAGCAGAATTGTGGGACAAGACCATATGGCCACAAACCCAAGATATTTATTATCTGCCCCTTTAAGAAAGTTTGCTAATGCCTTTGCTGCTGTTATTCCTATTGATCAGAGTTTGCATCCTCAGCAGGAGCAACATACAGGTGGTCCTTGCATGTGGAGGTGGTGGAGGGGTGACTGGCGTTTGGAGATGTCATTTCTAAGCCTCTCAACGTCTTGCCTGACCCATGGTGGGAGACCAGTGGGGATGAGCCCTCCCCCACCTTTTTTCTCAAATTTCCTCCACCTCCTTCTCTTAGAAAGGGAGCTCCTCGGTAAGCCCCCCTCCGCTCTCATGGAGGTCTGCTCTGCAAATTCAAAGCAGATTTCTTCTGCATTTTTGAGCCCTGTCTGCTTTTCACAAATTTCACCTGGCTAAAAATAGTCATGTGCTTAATCTCCTGATTCAAGTGTTCAGCCCAGGGGTGGGTCTGTACCCTGATTTTTTGCAGCCCTTCTTCTCTATGGTTGACAACCCCATCTGCCTGTCAGTTGGGGTGCAGAATTTGTCAAGTTCCCATCCTCGGGGTTTACGGTTCATCTGGGTTTAGTCGCAGCCCTCTTTGGAGATGGCCAGTGCCAGATTGGAAACAGGAGAAGTGCTGGGTCCGGCAGCTGCATGTGAGAATTCATCCACTGTCTACTGCTTCATACCTGCCTCTCTTCCCCAGACCTGCAGGGACTATAAGTCACCTCTCCTGTCTGAACACCTGAGAGGAATTCTTCCTTTTTTCCTCCATCTCTCCATCCATGTATCCATCTCAGAGCCAGTTTCCCAGGGAAACTGACCACAGATGAACTCTGTCTTCATATTCAAATAAGACTTCCCTGGCGGTACAGTGGGTAGGAATCTTGCCAACGCAGGGGACACAGAGCCCCTCTCTGGTCTGGGAAGATCACACATGCCTCAGAGCAGCTGAGCTTGTACAGCACAGGTACGGAGCTTGTGCGACAAGAGAAGCACCACGGTGAGAAGCCCACACACCATGACAGAGGAGACTCCACTCGCTGCAAGGGGAGAGGAGCCTGTGCGCAGCAACGAAGACTCAGACCGCCAGAAATGAATCAATAAAGAGAATTTTTAAAAACCTGACATTATAAAGAAATTCAAATACACCGTTGTCAAGAACTGTAAAGGGTCTGAGATGTTATCTACTTGTAAGGTAACAGATTGGCCTGCAGGGCTTCATGGAGGCTGGCAGAAGACACAGCCTCCTGGGTCAAAGAACAATCAAAGTACATTGATTCAGCAGGCAGCATGAATTTCACTGATGTGGGCAGATGTGGAAAGGCCAGGTGAACGCTGTACATGCAGTCGGTGTGTGCCACAGCTGAACAGCCTGAAGTAGGGGGAATTAGATCCTTTTAGTGGGCAGAAATCTTGCCTGACTTTTGCCCTGGAGGAAGATATTTTCTTTGTTCTACTGGATAGTAGACAAGTGTCCACTGCTGTGGAGGGAGACACCTCGGCTCCCAAGATATGCACCGAAGTGCGAGTTGATTCCCATTTGCTGTCAATTTGTTAACCTTAACTAACTATGTGAGCTTTCCTAATGATTGTTTTTGTACATAAAATGAACAGTGCTCACAACTGTCACGAGTTATTGCAGGCTTTTAAGCTAGTAAAAATACATCATTCGTTGACCAAAAAGATATAAATCCTCCAAGGCAATTTTCACTCGGAGTTACATCTGGAATCATTGTCTATGTTCAGAAGCAAAGGTTTAGATATTATCAATGGTGTGTCTTCTAAGTATTACTGATGTCGTTACAATGATTGGACACGATGGGAAACCTACGTGATTACATGACCATTTATCACACACGATTTAGGGATGCCAAAAATGACTATGAAGTTGGCATTTGGTTACTGGCTTTACAAAGCAGAGACCAAGGCTAAAGCCAAATAGTATATTTGGGTTGAATTCTGAGGCTGAAGTTGAATGTAGAGGCATATTCAAATTATAACACAGAGTACTGTTAAAATACCACTGCATTCATTCAGCATAAACTGGCATGTGGAATTGGGAAGGGAACAGAGGGCTGTAGAAGTTGATGAGTGAGGGTCACTTACACAAAATCTCTGGTAAGCACAGTTATGCTTCCTGGCAGAGATGAAATTTAAAGCCGGGCTCTGCAGAATGAGTTGAAATTAACTGGGTGGGGGTGGGGAAACAGTATTTCAGCCCAAAGGACCAGAATGTGCTAAACCTCAGAGTGAGAGAGAAAGCGAGTGCCTGGTGTTTTCTGGAAACCCAAAGAAGCTCAGAGTGGCGCATAAACAGCAAGTGGTGTGTGTGTGTGGGGGGAGGGGTACAAAGGGAGACAGGGCTCAAGGTCAAGGTGAACTGTGCAGACCTGCAAGGGCTTAGGTCCACTCCAAACATGGTGAGGGCCACGGCAGGACTGCAGATACAGTTAAAAGTCAAGGCTGTGCTTTAGAAGGATTCCCCTTGGACAGGAACTGTGAGGCATGGATCAGAGGGGGCTGGCTGGAAGCAGGACAACTAGGGAGCGGGGCTTCCAGAGGAAGCAAGCAAGTGTCCGGCCCCATGCCTGGGAGGAGCTGAGTGGAGGTCAAGAGGGAGCTTCCTCGAGCCCCACTGACCCCCTTCTCTCTGCTGAGGCTTGAACAGCACATTCTCACTCCTTTGATAGAACAGATAATGGTTCCAGATCTCATTTCTCTGCCTGCCCCTCAGCTCTGACTCAGATTCTTTCTAGATTTTTCCTTTGCTGATATTTCTGGGTTAGGATACCTGAACTGGTTGGCCAGAGTTAGAAGAAGAGTGATGCCAAATTAAGACCCCCAGGTGATTCTACACACAGCTAGGATGAAGAAGCTTTGAGCTAATCTAGATCCTGGAAGACTTTTACTCATCTCTCGATCGTGAAATTCAACCTAGTGTACTTATATTGGGACTAAATTAATATCCAGATACATCTTAACTCAGGAAGACTCCGAGAATAAACATTGGTTTTGTACAAAATAGGGAGAACGACACCAAACTGAGTCCTTGGTATGCACCAGGCCCTGGGCTCAACATGCATGGTCTCTTCTCTGAGTCCATTGGTTCACAGCGCCTGGCTGAGCAGACAAAGTCAAGGTTAAGTGACTTGAGCAAAGTCACCCAGTGAAGGGCAGAGCCTGTGTTCACCTCTGAGGGCCTAATTCCAACATCAGATGCTGAGCGATCATGGGAAACATTCCAAGCCGGGGGTGCAAGGTGGTGTTCAATACGGTGAATGACAGGACAAGTCTGGCCCAGCAGAGCAGCCATTGGCTGCCAACAGCCCTCTGAACTGAAAGTCCTAGCTGAATGTTAGCTCTACAGGGAAGCAGGCACCAGTGAGTTCTTCTAAGCCCTTAGCTGTGTGCCAAGCATAGTGGCGGCTCCCTGCTCAAAGCCTGGGGCAGAGGCTGGTGAACTGTGCTCCAAATCTGTTTCCTCTTATCCCCTGGACTCACAGCTGGACTACATTTCCACACTCCCTTGCAGCTAAGTGAGGCCGTGAAGAGGTTCAGGTCCTGGAGTGTGGGTGGGAGAGACCGGTCCACAGCCGTGCAGCACCCTGCAGGATCCTTTGTGTCTCTGGCTTCTTTTATTTCCTGGCCATTTGCAGATGATTCAAAAGACTCAAGCCCTAGGAGATGCTAGAGCCACAGGATGGAAAATCCTGGGTCCCTGGGTGACTCCGTGAAGCAGAGCCACCAACCCCTCACCATCATGGGACTTGACATGCGTGAGAAATAAGTTTGTCTTTGGTTAAGCCATAGGCCATTTGGGGGCTTTTTATTTATTTTTATTTTAAATTTTATTTTATTATTTTCCCTGCAGTATAGTTGCCATACAATATTACATGTACAGGTGTACCACACAATGAGCCATTATTTTTTAAAGTTATATTCCATTTGTGGTTATTGTAAAATATTGGTTATATTCCCTGAGTTGCACAATACATAATTTTAGCTTATTTTATACCTAATAGTTTGTACCTATTACTCCCCTACCCCTATATTGTCCTTTCCCTCACTTAAAAATAATTGTATTAATTAACTTGTTTCCTTGCCCGCCCCCCCCCACCCCCCACAGCCCAGCTTCCGTGTTCACTTGGTAAATGAAGCAGAACAGTATTTCCCAGCGTGAAACCTGCTGCCTCTAGAACCTAGAGGGTCTTACCAGGCACTGAACTCCCTCCTTCATGGTTGGAGCTGTGAGATGCAGTAAGTGGTTCTTTAGTGTCAAGGGCGTTGACCCAGCATGCTCCCAGACGACTGGGCCTTAAACTAGTGCTCACGTTGCGGGTCCCCAAATCTTCATACAGTTTCTCTCCCACTCTCTGTTCAGCAAGTTTCTCACCAAAGTCTCCAGTACTCTTGCCACTTCTTGTTTGCCTGGTCTGATTAACAGCCGGTAACTTTCTGAAATCACGGTCTGATGCTCGGCCACGCCATCTGCTTCAGGATTGTTATAGTGACCACTTTCCCCAGCCTCTCAAAACACCAGTGAGCGTTTCTGGGCTCACCCCACTGCTGTGTGGCTGGGAGTCCTCTGAGGGGGTGAGAGTGGGCCTGGGCAGAGGGGAAACAGGTGGCCTTGCGCCACACTTGAAGGCCTCCCAATCCCACGGCCATCTCTGGGGTGCTTGGAATTGAAACAAGGAGGCCAGTGTTTGGATGGGGGCTGCCCTGAGAGGGGTGTAGCCTTTGGCGAGGCTGAGGGCTAGTCCTGGGGAGGGGCTCAGTTCTGTGCCCTCCTCAGGTGGCCCTGTGGGCAGCTGGGGAGTGAGCGCCATGGGGCTGAAGGAGGCGGTCTCTACGGTGCATCACTGATTCCTCTGAGCATTCCCAACCTTCCATGCTTCTCAAGGTCCCTGCCGGTCATGTCAGTGACCTCACTTATTCATCAGTGTGTTTGGCTTCCTCCCTTATCTTTCTATATATGTATGTGCATGCTAAGTCACTTCAGTCTTCCCGACTCTGACCCCAGGGACCGTAGCCCACTAGCTCCTCTGTCCGTGGGATTCTCCAGGCAAGAATACTGGAGTGGGTTGCCATGCCCTCCTCCAGGGGATCTTCCTGACCCAGAGATTGAACCCATGTCTTCTTATGATTCCTGCATTGTCAGGTGGGTTCCTTACCACTAGTACCACCTGGGAAGCCCCTTCCCCCATATATATATATAGATGAAGTTCTCTGGAAGAATAAAGAAAATTGTTAATACTGGTTGGAATCTAGGTCACTGGGAAATTTGGGTGTGAAGATGGCTGACTTCTCATATATACATTCTTAGTTTTGTACCACATGCATTAATTTTTATATAGTACACACATTTATAAAATAAATTAATAAAAATCCTAGGAAAATGAAGCAACACAAAACATATCATGTCATTTCCAAGGCAGTTCATAAAATCATCGTGAATCACAGTTTTCCTAGTTGTCAATGTTCACTTGGTAAATGAAGCAGAACAGTATTTCCCAGCGTGAAACCTGCTGCCTCTAGAACCTAGAGGGTCTTACCAGGCACTGAACTCCCTCCTTCATGGTTGGAGCTGTGAGATGCAGTAAGTGGTTCTTTAGTGTCAAGGGCGTTGACCCAGCATGCTCCCAGACGACTGGGCCTTAAACTAGTGCTCACGTTGCGGGTCCCCAAATCTTCATACAGTTTCTCTCCCACTCTCTGTTCAGCAAGTTTCTCACCAAAGTCTCCAGTACTCTTGCCACTTCTTGTTTGCCTGGTCTGATTAACAGCCGGTAACTTTCTGAAATCACGGTCTGATGCTCGGCCACGCCATCTGCTTCAGGATTGTTATAGTGACCACTTTCCCCAGCCTCTCAAAACACCAGTGAGCGTTTCTGGGCTCACCCCACTGCTGTGTGGCTGGGAGTCCTCTGAGGGGGTGAGAGTGGGCCTGGGCAGAGGGGAAACAGGTGGCCTTGCGCCACACTTGAAGGCCTCCCAATCCCACGGCCATCTCTGGGGTGCTTGGAATTGAAACAAGGAGGCCAGTGTTTGGATGGGGGCTGCCCTGAGAGGGGTGTAGCCTTTGGCGAGGCTGAGGGCTAGTCCTGGGGAGGGGCTCAGTTCTGTGCCCTCCTCAGGTGGCCCTGTGGGCAGCTGGGGAGTGAGCGCCATGGGGCTGAAGGAGGCGGTCTCTACGGTGCATCACTGATTCCTCTGAGCATTCCCAACCTTCCATGCTTCTCAAGGTCCCTGCCGGTCATGTCAGTGACCTCACTTATTCATCAGTGTGTTTGGCTTCCTCCCTTATCTTTCTATATATGTATGTGCATGCTAAGTCACTTCAGTCTTCCCGACTCTGACCCCAGGGACCGTAGCCCACTAGCTCCTCTGTCCGTGGGATTCTCCAGGCAAGAATACTGGAGTGGGTTGCCATGCCCTCCTCCAGGGGATCTTCCTGACCCAGAGATTGAACCCATGTCTTCTTATGATTCCTGCATTGTCAGGTGGGTTCCTTACCACTAGTACCACCTGGGAAGCCCCTTCCCCCATATATATATATAGATGAAGTTCTCTGGAAGAATAAAGAAAATTGTTAATACTGGTTGGAATCTAGGTCACTGGGAAATTTGGGTGTGAAGATGGCTGACTTCTCATATATACATTCTTAGTTTTGTACCACATGCATTAATTTTTATATAGTACACACATTTATAAAATAAATTAATAAAAATCCTAGGAAAATGAAGCAACACAAAACATATCATGTCATTTCCAAGGCAGTTCATAAAATCATCGTGAATCACAGTTTTCCTAGTTGTCAAAGTGTTAAATAATAATTCTAGCTCCTTTAATATTTTTACCAAATGATACGCTTTTCTTTCAAAAGACTTTGCTCAAAAGCCTCGAATTCTGTACTTTGCTGGCAGGACTTAGTTTAGTGTCTCGTTTTCTCCACACAACACCTTGACATAGGTCTTAACATCACCCCAATTTTTAGGTGGGAAAGCTGAGGCCCAGAGAGGTTCAGTGACGGTGGAGCTTGTTAATAAACTACCCCTTCACCTGTCCCCACTGTCCCCTCCAGAGGCAAGACTGGGGTTCTCAAAAATGATTTGCTAAGAGGAGACTGAGATACAAACAGGGAGATTGACCTGAGGGGGAGCCAGGGCACAGCCGGGGCTTGAACCAGCATTTCCGGCTCCCAGGCCAGGCCTGAGTCCCACAGAGTCAGGGCCCTGTGCAGGCTCAGGAGGCCTTGAAAGGAGTGGCCTGGTGGGCTGGGAGGCCAGTGGCCCTGGAGTCAGGAGGCCATCACCCTGCCTTGCCCTGCCTTCAGTTGCTCACCCCAACCAAGGGGTCAGGGGGGAAGGGGCTTTATGGCTGAGGGGCTTTATGGCAGAGACAACAGTTTGTTCTCTGAGCGGCACAGCCTGAGCCACCCAAGGGGCAGTTCTACACACACCCCTGCAGCCCCCAAATGGGGTTTCCAGCTGGAGCTCTGGGGCCCACCCCTGGGCTGGAGCCTGAGATGGCCCCATTTCCCATCTGTGCAGGAGCCCTATGGGGTTTGTCTGCTCCTGTGAACCCTCCATGAACCCCAGGGAAAGAAGGAGCGGCTTGGAGGGTCCCCTGGTCAGAGCCAAACTCCACCCAAAAGCTCAGAGCAGGGGGAGGTCAGGACCCCAGCCAGGGGAGAAATGAGTCTTCTACGATCCCCTTGCTGGTCCCTGATAGAAGTCTGTTATGGCCCTGAGACCCCTCAGTTCAAATCGATTGTCACCTGCTCATTCCTTCCGACTCAATCCTCTACCCTCGGTTTTTGGTTCCTTAATCTCCAGCTGATCTTATCTCCCCTTCTGCTCACTGTGCCCCACAGAGGCCCCCGGAACCACCAAGCCAAGGTAGCCAAGCTTGAACTGCCAACTTCCCTTCCCCATCTCCCATCTCCTTGTTCTCAGCCATGATACCTCCGCGTATCTCTGCTCTCAAGCCAGAAACGTGGGGTTCTTTCTGATGCCACCATCAGTCACCAAGTTCTGCCAATGCTGCTTTAAAATATCTCTCAAATCATAAGCTTCAGAATCCCCTCTTCGTCAGGGAACTCAACATTTTTTTCCTCTTAAGGCCCCCAACTCATTGGATGAGGTCCACCCATATTATGGAAGGTAATCTGCTTTACTGAAAATTTACCATTAATCTAAATTTCAATCTCATTTAAAAATAGCTTCACACTGCATCCTGACTACTGTTTGACAAAATACCTGGGTACCATGGCCTAGCCAACTTGATGCATGAAATTAACCCTTGCAGCATGTGTCTATTTTTGTATATGTGGAAAGTGGGTGGCTGGGTGGCTGAGTGGGTGATTGGACATGTGGGTGAGAAGATGGGTAGTATGTGGTTTGTTATGTGTTTGGATGGGAGGATGAATGAATGAATGAATAATGGAATGATTGGTTAAATGTATAGGTAGGGGACAGACAGATAGGCAGATGTGTAATTGACTGAATCTGGGTGTGGGCCATAGGTGGTTGAATGGTTGATTGACTAGTTGGATGTTATACAGTGAATCCATTGTTGGATGCATATTTACATGCACTGATGGCTGGCTGGGTGAATGCATGTATGAACAGATGATTGAATTAACGGAAAATTGAATGGTAAAGTATATAGATTAGATATAAGTATAAATGGGTGGAAGGGTGGATAAATGAGTGGGTGGATATGTGAATAGATGTTTTGGACAGTAGGGTTCTTTGGGCAAATGCTAAATTGGGAAAATCTAGAGGTGACAAGACCTTTATTATGGAAGAAAGACTTAGTAGAAGGAAAGCAACATATCACATACCATTTGTGTGATTTATACAAGCTCCTTCAATCCTCTGAGCCTCTGTTTCTTTATCTTAAAAAAGAGAAATAAAATTCTATCTACCTGGCAGGTGCTGTGAGGTTCAAGTGAGGTGTGCGTGCAAGTGTCTGGCACAGTGCCCTGAATATTGTTAAGCTTTCAAATGTGTCAGTTTAATGCATTCCTGTGCATCTCTCCCTCTTTCTCCCTTATGGGTGGTAGGTTATGATTTACAGGGCAGATCGTACTGAGGTCTCTTCCGAATCCTCCCACCCCAGCTTCAATATACACACTTCCCTGATACTGCTGATGTGACCCCCTGAGCCCCACACTGAGGCACTGAATAGACTTCAACCTCTCTCTGCTCAAAAGGGACACCCCTGCTGATTCTCTTGCTCCAAGTGGAATGATTTCTTTGTCCTCAGTGAACCAAAGACAACATCTGGGCCTGGCTACTGCTTCTGCCTGAATCTTCTCATGATACTTAAAAATGATGAGAAACACATTTGGTCCCCTTGCAGTGGCAATCAATGCTTTCTTCAGGACAGATGAGAGGCATGTCCAAGGCCACACACACAGTCACACACACAAACACACCAAGTTTCTATTGGGGTGGGATGAAGTTCATGATATAGCTTGGGAGTCTGAGAAACCCAGGTTTGAATCTTGGCTCTGCTATCTTTTGGGCTGTATGATTTTGGAGATGTCACTTTCCTTTATTGAAACTCAGAGCCCTTTTCTATAAAATGGGAATAATATTGCTCAAGTCCTTTGTGTAAAGCAGTGAAATAATTATGACAAGTTGTCTGGAATATAATAAGCATTACATAAATACAAGTTCCCATTTCCATCCTTATTGGGAAAAATCTGGTTGGGAAAGAAAGATCTAAGTTGTGCCAATTTGAGTTACATCTGTGTATTTAGAGCCCTGAGGTATAATTTATGTACCATAAACTAAAGTGAATAATTGGAGTTTTGACAAATGTATGCACCAGTGAGGGCTTCCCAGGTGGTGCTAGTGGCAAATAATCCACTTGCCAATGCAGGGGATTTAAGAGACACAGGTTCAATCCCTAGGTCAGGAAGATCCCCTGGAGGAGGGCACGGCAGCCCACTCCAGTATGCTTACCTGGAGAATCCCATGGGCAGAGGAGCCTGGCGGGCTACGGTCCACAAAGTCACAAAGAGTCGGACACAACTGAAGTGACTTAGCACACATCTATGCACAAGTGAAACCATCACCACAATCAAAACATTAAACATCTCATAACCCCCTTTGCAGCCCATGCCTCTGCCCAACTCCATTCCCAGGCAACCGTGGATCTGCTTTCTGCTTCTGTGGATTAACTTGCATTTTCTAGAATTTTCTATAAATGGAACCGCACAATGTGCCCTCTGTATGTCTGACCGCTTTCACTTTGATTAATGATTTGGGGGTGCACCCATGTTGTTGCATTATCAGTAATCCATTCCTTTAAACTGTTAACTTATTTTCCATGCTATGCCACTTTTTATTTGTCATTAACATAATGTTTTATTAATTTACTCATTCATTCAAATGCTTATTTGTCTGTTACTACTACTTTATCCTTTCACTCATTCATTCCACAAATATGTGCAGCGTGCCTACTCCATGCCAGGTGTTCCTCTGGTATAGCACTGGAGCATATTAATAGAATGTGTCTATGTTAAATGTATATATTATATATACTTATAATTATATTATTAATAAATATAATGTATATTTATTAGAGGAACTGAAGTTAAAGTAAATAGAAAGGACCTGTACTGAGAGAAGGAGATTATATTTTTTCATATAAGCAAATAAATATATAAAACAACAGGCTGTGATAAATGATATGAAGAGAAACAAAGCAAGTTTTGGAGGCAGGTGTTTACGGAGGTGTGAGCTACTTTTTGCAAAGTGGTTGGAGCAGCTGCTTTGGAGGCAGCTCTGTAGATTTGGGGATATGTAGAAGGGGAGTCAGAAGGGCAGAGGTGTTTGCGTAGGTACGTATCTGGGATATTAAAAAGAAGCAAATCTACTTTTTGGACTGAAGACCGGTGTTGGAAGTAGTTGACATTCAGAGAGCATATTTAGAGGAGGGACACTGATGAGATCCACCCCAAAGAAAGTTTTGTAGAGAGAGGACAGAAACTCTAGGCGTTCTGATATTTAGGGGCTGCAGGATGATGGGTAATCAGCCGAAGCAGCAGATAGAGTGGCCGGAGGGCAGGAGTGGAACCAGGGAGAGTGAGTCCAAAAGCTAAGTGCAAAGGAGGTATGAAGAAGTGAGAGCGTCCCTCGGGCCCAGGGCGGCTGAGGGACTGAGGTGGAGCGGGGAGAGGAGAGGCAGGGCAAGAATGTTTACATGTATTGTGATTTTCTTGGTAAATTTTTAAAAAGTAAATTTTAAAAAAGTCAATAGGTTCTTACAGAATATAATATAGTCTTGAGACTTGGCTAACAAATCAATCCTAGAGTTTTCCAAATCATATAGAAGAAGAACGAGAATAATCAAAAATTTTACCATTTAATATTTCCTTAATTATATCCTGTTACTTTATGTATCTTTTATTAGAGTATTAAGATATGTACCTAAGTAATTTTGATATGTGTAACATTTGGATTTCCTGAAGGAAAGATTTAGGAACAAAATCATTTAAGATAGCAAGGTAAAGCATTGAAACAAAGCTTATTTTGTTCCTAACTTGATTGAGGATGTAAAGTGTGGCAGAAATAATACTCAACTGAGTCATATAGCTCAAATTCCAATCCTGACACTGTCTTCAGCAAGTCCCTGAATTCCTCTAGATTTCTTTGTCTGCAAAAGTAGAGGATTGAATTAAATGATCTTTCAAATCCTACTATTTTTAAGCTTCCTACTCTTCAGTTCAAAAGAATTTGGGGAAAGAAGAGTTCTAATAAACACAGATATATCCAATTTTCAGATATACAATAAGTAATGTCCTCTACACAGTCAGGCTGTGTGCAGGATTAACTACGTCTCTTTGACATCTCTGTCTTTGTTGCTCTCAGTGTCTGCTCTGTAACCTAGTTACTTCTTTTCAGGTTTAGAGGCAGAAAGAATTCAAAAGCAAAAGTAGATAGAAGCAAAAATCAGAGAGAAGTAAAGGGGATAAAAGTACGTGTGTATTCAATTTGGTATCTTGATAGAAATGGGTGCTCCTTCAACTTTGGGGATATAATTTCCTGCAAAAGAGAAAAAAATGGAGATGGCGATAAACTAGAATAGAGAAGGATTGGGTTGAGGGGAGAGTTAAAAAGCAACAGTATCTGCCATCTTTTTAGCCTAAGATTTACCAGCTAGCACTGCTTGTAAGGAGTATTTCATTTGTTAGAAGAACAGTGTTAGAAAAACTAGAATGAGGATGTCAGGAAAATCCAAAATAGGTGGGAAAGAAGGATTTCTAGGATACAACTAGGCAACTGCCATTATAACTGCTCTGTTGATGTAATAGTAACAATTGACCTAACATTAAGAAAATAAGTCAGATATGAGGAAAGAACTTAATACTCCATGGATATGGTAGTACTATATTGGTAAACCTCTGCTAATTTTCATAAATCAAATCTCTGATGAATAAATGATACAATTACCTTCAATGTTCACAAATTGCAGTGGTCGTGGAAGGTGGAAATGGTGCAAGCAGGGCTGGGAGAAAGGGGCGCGAGGAGATGGAGAAAGGAAGCACAGTCTTTTGAGGCATTCTACCGGGAGGGGAGAAGAAAAGTAGGGTGATCGCTGCTGGGGCTGTGGGAGTCAATGAGTTTATTGTTTTTCAGCTAGGGACTATGTGACATAGTTTTACACTAATGTGATGGAGTTGGTATTTACTGAAGACTTTTTCTTTTCAGGCCTGATGCTACATACCCTATTTTTCTCATTTTTTTCTAGAATGTTGTCCTTCCCTTCAGCTTTAAGTAACTACCTTATTTGGAGGAGAGGGGTGTCTGAGTGGATCCCAAGGGCCAGAGCATGGGCTGGGAAGAAGAGGAGATGGGCAGAGGGGAAAGAGCCCAGCTGGCCTGGATGGTTTCCCCTCTTTCACCTTGGAAGGGCCTGCTGGCACCAAGGAGAATGCAGGCCAAGTCTCCCCAGCTCCTGGCTGAACTGGGAAAAGCATCGCCTCGGCCCTGCTGAGGGAGGCCTGGGCCTGGGGATGCGCTGAGGCAGGAAGCGAGCTCCTCGGCGGTTACTCACCCTCGCGAGCCCGCAACCTGCTCTGAGGTCACTGCCCTGCCCGCAGGCCTCAGGCCAGCCCCTCCTCAAGTTCGCTTCCTCCAGCGTGCAGGCCCTGGGGACTGGGAGGGTCTGGACAAGCAGCCGGGTGGGGGGCTTCCCTGTCTTTGACAAGATCTCACTTGGACACAGCTTTTTCCTTTCCTTCGGAGGCTGCTTGGGAAGGTGGGTGTAGAGTCTACAGATGGGGTGTGAACCTGATTCTAGGAGATTTCTGAGGGAAGCCCAAGGTGACTGACATGTCCGGGGTTAGGCAGGATTTTCCTGTATTTAACACTGAGAGTCTCACATCCTGTGAAACCCTTCAGTCCCAGGCAAACCACCGTAGAAATAAACGGTGGATGCAGCTGAAAGTCAAGGGCAGGGACTAACAGCCCAGAAGAGGCAGTATAAGAGTGACTAAGAGCCCCCAGCCGCAGTCCTGACGTCAGTGATTCCTAGCTGTGAGACCTGGCTAACAGTTCCTCAGTGCATTCATATGTACAATGGAGATAGTCACAGTTTCTATCTCTTAGTGTTGTTGTGAAAATTATACAAAAAGCACTAAAAACTGCCTGCCTGACTAATAATAAATACTCAATAGATGCTAGTATTTGGGAATAATTTGGAACATTAGTGCCCCAAGTAGGTACTCAGCAAATGTTTGATTGATTGGTCTATCTATGTCTATCTATCTATGGATTGATTGATCTTCTACCTACTGACTTGTAAATGAATGCAAGAGTGTACACAACACATTTGGGGAAGCCCAGTGAAAGGGAGACTGATTCTATTTAGCGGGAATCAGAGGCAGCCTCACAGTGAAGGCAGTGTGCAGGCTGGGTGTTACAGGTTGGGCAGGAGTTTTCCAGTTAGACAAGGGGGAGGGAAAGAATGCCCACAGAGAAGCCTGTGCAAAGACACAGGGGTGTGAGAGCAGCCGAGCAAGTTGTTTCACCCCAGGCACAAGCTGTTTAGACACAGCTCAGCAACCAAATCCCACAGAGGTCGGTTTTCCTCGGAGATTTTCCTCTGCCCACAACTGCAGATGCGCCTCCCTCTGCCTAGCCTTTCCAATGGGTGCCCCAGCAGGGAACGCAGCACCCAGTATATAGGATATGTGCAGCAAATACTTATTGCTCATCGGCTTTGTCCTGCTGCTGTGTTAAGGGCATTGTGTGTATTTGGGGACATCCCTGGTGGTCCGGTGGCTAAGATTCTGCACTCCCAATGCAGGGACCCCCAGTTCAATCCCTTGTCAGAAAACTAGATCCCACATGCTGCAACTAAGAGTTCACATGCCTCAACGAAAGATCCTTCATGCTGCAGCTAAAGAGCTCTTTTGCTGCGACTTAAAAAACCCTGCATGCCTCAAACTGGAAGATCCCACACACTGCAACTAAGACCCCGCACAGTCAAATAAATAAATTAAAACTATTTAAAATAACTATTTCAAATGAACAAAAACATCACTTAAAAAATCTTTACTTTGACTACCTCCCATTTTAAAGATGAGGAAATTGAGGTATGAAATAAATACACTGCTTTAACAAGGTCCAAGAGCTGGTAGGTAAAATGTGGGCATTTAAAACCAAGGAGTGTCTGCCCCCTCCCCTGCCCCCTAGTTAAGCTTTAACCGCTCCCTTACATATTTCTTTAGCATTTGGCAAATGGCATCTCTGGCTCCAGTTCTAAGAACAGGAGGAGGCTGGCTGAACTCTGGGATTTCTGCCTTTTCTCTGGTGGGGAGCTGCCTCTGCTCAGCTCAACTCAATAAACAAGAGTCGCTCACTGCTCCACCCGGGCGGCCTTGCACTAGGGAGACCAGGTGAGCGGGAGAGCCAGGCTGCTTGCATTCCCATCCTGGCTCGTGCTTCCTGGCAGTGTGGCCCTGGGCTTGCCATTGACGTGCTGTGGCCTTGGTTTCCTTTCCTCCACAATGGGGGATTAAGTGCATTGGCTCATATAAGTCTCTTGGAGCAGTGAGGGCACGTGGTGAGCCCTCAGTGTATGCTAGCTGTTCTTAGAGCAAACTTTATCATTATAGGCTTCCCTGTGGCTCAGCTGGTAAAGAATCCGCCTGCAATCCGGGAGACCTGAGTTTGATTCCTGAGTAGGAAAGATCTCCTAGAGAAGGGAAAGGCTACCCACTCCAGTATTCTGGCCTAGAGAATTCCATGGGCTGTATAGTCCATGGGGTCACCAAGAGTTGGACATGACTGAATGACTTTCACTTCACCTATCATTACAGAGCCCCAGGTTCCATGTGGGTATCAGACAGCAGGGACACAGGATGGACTAACAGGTGACCCTGCCCTGGAGGAGCTCAGGGGACAGGAACAACAGCTCAGAGAAGTGGAGGACCCACCTTTAGGAGTCAATGGCAGGTGCATTTTTCTTTAAAGTTTTTATTTACTTATGCATGTCTTTGTTTTTGGTTGTGCTGGGGCTTCACTGCTGCTTGGGTTTTCTCTAGTTGCAGAGACCGGGGGCTACTCTCCAGTTGCTGCGGAGGCTTCTCACTGTGGTGGCTTCTCCTGTTGCAGAGCACGGGCTTTCAGGTGCACAGCCTTCAGTAAAGGCAACACGTGGGCCCGGTGGCCGTGGCTTCTGGGCTCTAGAGCTCGGGCTCAGTGGTTATGACGCATGGGCTCAGTAGCTTCACAACATGTGGGATCTTTCTAGATCAGGGTTTGAACCTGTGTCTCCTGCAATGACAGGCAGATTCTTTTCCACTGAGAAGCCCTGGTGGATTTATTTTAATTTACAGGATGTGAGAGAACACTTGGAGCAAGAGAGCAGCGTAGGAAGAAAAGTTGTGGACGATCAAGCTCACAGAGTTCAATCCAGGAAGAGAAGATAGCACCCAAAATAAAATGACCAACTATCCTGCAATTGCAGGCAAACTAAGACATCTGGTCACCCTAGCTTCAAAGGAGACCAAAGCCGCGGCCAGAGGTTGGAGAAAACCAGGATAGTGAGAGGGAGATGGGTGACCAGCACTGATGCTGTGAGTCCCCTGGATCGGTGATACAGCCATCACCAGGGGACTAAATGAAAGCAGCCCCTGGGAAGCCAGGGCTGAAAGTCTGGTTGAAGCAACTTGAGAGTGAAAGTGTGGTGTGGAGGTGAGAGGATAGATAACTGAAAAACTCTGAAACATTTGGTTGAGAAAGGGAATGAAATCCAAGACAGGAACATTTTAAAATGCTGACAACAAAGAACCCAGCAAAGAAGGAGAAAATAAAGATTCAGGACACAGCGCATTGATGGGTGTCAGATCACCAGGGGAAATGGGATGGGAGAGCCAAGTTGGGGAGACCGGACTTTGGGAGCAGCTGGACCATCATCTCCATGGTGAGGGGAGAGGAGAAGAGTGGAGATACAGGGGCATGGCTGGGAGAGGCAGGGACTCCCATCTGTAGGCTTCCGTCTCCCTTATGAAGATCAAGACACTTTCATATCTTGTGGGAAACAGGATAGGGCTTGGGCAAGGGTGAGGCTGAAGGAAGAAGGGTGATCAGAGGGTTGTGGAACAGGAAGGAGTGATAAAATAGCCGTTGCGGAAGGAGGGAGGGCAAGCAGGCTGGAGTGGAGGGCCAGCCTGCTGGCAGTGGGTCACCTGGTGCACGGGAGGGACTGTGGCTCCAGAGACCATCTGCCTGGCTGGGTGGGTTCCTTCAGGTGAGTTCAAAGCAGGAGCAGAGGTGGTGGGGTGTATGGGATGGGTGGACCTAATCCAGGCTCATGGCTCAGGGTGATGGAGGCAGAGAAGGTTGGAAGGGGAGGGTATGTCGTGATGACACAGATGTGCCGTGGGATCTGGGCTGGAGAAGAGGCACAGGAACTCAGCTAAGTGGGGGACAGAGATGCTAGAATCAATAGATGAGTTGAGAACTGCTCAGAGGGAGCAGACGGGGGGCAAATGAACCTCAAAGACAGAGGGCTGTGGTTGGAGAATGCAAGGTTTGAATTCTTATATTTCTGGTAACAAGTTATGACAGCTGATTGGGAGCAGAGGGGCATTGCTGACGAGGACGTCCAAGTCAGGGAGGCCAAGGACTTGGTTGGGATGTCCGTGGGGGTGTCCAAGGGACCAGGGCAGCAGCAAGACGTAGGTTGAAAAGGGAGCCCTCAGTGAGTTGAAGAGCAAAGGAGAGGCTGGTGGACGATCGTGATGGGGGTGAGGTGTAACCTATAGGCCTGAACCCCAAAGGTTGAGGAAGGAGGATGGAGCACTGAAGGTCAGAAAGCGGCAGTGGGGAGCAAGGCGGCGCCATCTCCACTTCCTTTCTCTGAAGTATGACAGGAAACCCAGCCTCCCCTGGGGGGCGTGGGGGGAAGGACACCCTCAAGGAAGGGCCAGCTCTGGGACTCTCCGGGTGTGAGGGAGTGCGCTGCTAACAGAGCACTCGATCTGGAGGGCATCCCGAAAAGGCTCTGAAAGGAGGACAGCTGGCACGCTGGGCCCGGGGAGAGACTGTGCAGCCTACGGGGATGAGGATTTGGAGGGATGGGCCATCCTTCAGGGACGTGGCGCTTTAGAGAAGGATAGACACCTGGGCCCAGAGGGATTCGACTGAAGCCCGGAGGTGGGACCAGAAGCTTCAAGGTGCTGGTGACGGTGGTGGTGGGTAGCTAAGCAGTGCTCCAGGGAGGAGGAGGAGGGACTTTTATGCCTCATCCTGGGCAGAGAGCTTGTGTCCCAGGGCTGGGTCCGCTAGGACTGGTCCCAGCTGTCTCTGAGAGGGTGCCACCCCCTTGTCAGCCTCTGACCCCTGGGTCAGGGGCCCATCTCCTTGGGAGCTGGGAGTTAGTGGCCAGCCTGAGCCAGCTGCCTGAAGGGGAGGAGGCCCCTGCAATGACCGGCTCTTTCACACCCCAAGGAAAAACAAGGCCCATCTGCAAAAACCCAGAGGTGTGAGCTGGGGGCTTGGCAAACAGGCTGTGAATGAGGAGGCTCCCCGTCAGCGCTCCCGCTGAGACGGTGTGGGAAGGCCGGCCAGCCTCCAGCCTGCAACCTGGTGCCCCTCCCTCCGTGGGGCCTCGCGGGGCCTCTGGAGAGCAGGTGGAGCTGGGAGGGCCTCGGAAGCACCTGGAAGAGCAAGCAGCTTGGGATTCTCAGCAGAGGGCGGCCTGAGAATGAGCTCTGTGAGGGGTGCCGCAGACCCTCGCCACCCCTGAGCACCCTGGGGTGAGCGGTCCCCACTAGAGGCCTCAGTTTCCCTGGCCATCCAGCTTCGAGTGTCCAGGGCTTGGGATGCTCCCTCTGGCTGGTGAGAGTGTTCAGACCCTCCCAGTACAGGGCAGAAGGGCCCAGGCAGAGGGCCTAATGCCTGCCCGCTCTCTCCCGAGCAGCTCAAGTTCCATTCCTGAATATCAATGAGCTGGCCCAGGAATGTCTGCCACACAGCTGGCTGCAGAGGGCGGGTGGGGTGGGAAGGGAGGAAAGGCCTGCCAGGCTCTCCCAGACCCATCTGCCCCGGCAGGCAGGGCGACCTGGGGCGGGACAGACCCTCCCGAGGCCCCAGTCACACCTCGAAGTCTCAAATAAACTCCCGGAGTCTGCTTTCCCACTCTGGGAAGAAGCTGAACTGAGATTCCACTCCTGTCGTCTTCAGCTCCAAACCTGTGATATTTACTCTCTGTTGCCGTAGGGGATGGAGGAACTGCGAATTTGAACAGCTCAGGGGCTGCTGAGCTGAGAGCTGCATTTGTTCATTTCTTTATTCTGCAAAGATGTACGTGCCAGGCTGGTGCTGGGTGCCGAGGTTTCGGCTGTGAGCAGGCTGGGGAGGTTTTCGGGACCAGAGAGGAAAAGAATCATCTGGTGTGAAACAATGCTCCTTAGTCATCCCTGGCCCCAGTGGTTCATCTGAAAAGGCTGGTCAAGGCTGCGTTCCTCTGCAGTTCAGAAGAATCCTCCAAATTAGCAAGAACGTTTATAAATGAATCACTTCTCAAGATGGACCCCTGCAACTTCAGGAGAAATAAACCTCCAGAGAACTGGGACATCGGGGCTCTCAGATGTGCCAGTTCCTGGGACTGGTGCAGGGAGCTGGTGGGTTTCAAGGTTGTTGGACAAGGTTTTGCAGCACAGAGCTCACAGCCAGGCTGTCAAGGAGCAGAGAGCAGGGAGGGGCCAAGTAGGAAAAGGGTCAGAGGGTGGGAACTGGGCCTTGGAGGAGGAGCAAGTATTCCTCAAGGGATAAAGCAGGGAAGGGCCTTTTGGGTAGCGAATGGCAGCTTTGAAGTCCTGGCAGGGCACTATAGCACCACCGGAATGCAGACAGGGCCCCTGAGGTTGGAAGGTGGGCCTAAACTCAGAGGGGAGGTGGGTGTGGGCAAGCAAGGATACTCTGCTTGACTCAAGGAATAGTCCAGCCTTGTCCCCTGCCTAGGCAACCATTCTGGATGTGTCTCCTTGTGTCTGGTGAAAAGATTGGGGCTGCCCATGATGAAGGACGATGTCTTGAAGCTGACTTGCATGCCCCTCCACTGACACTAGGATTGAGTCTAGGCCACGAACACCACCACCTGTAAAAGGAAGCTATAACAACGTGCCTGTGGCAGGGGGTCCAGGTAGCTGCTGGGTCATACTTGCTTGGGCACAAATCTGCCACTGAAGCCCTCCCTACCCAGACAGGTTAGCTCCAGGGCCAAGACTGAGTAACGTCGACACGTTTCTTCCCCTGTCTGAGCCTCAGGTTCTCTGCAGGCTCAGGAGTGCCCTTCAACATCGTCATTCTGATGTCCCAAAGCAGGTAGAGTTGGGTGGCCACATAGAAGGGTGCTGCAGAACTAATTTAATTAACTGTGGCTATCATTTCTGATCTCTGGCTGCTATGGGAGTTGGGGGTGGGGAGGGGAGGGAGATTGAGAGCCCTCAGGGCTGGTTGCAATGGTTTCACTATGGGGCCAGCCCCTGGGAAAAGCCATGCAGCTTGAAACTGGCACCTGGACATCCAGGAGGTTTAGACCCTGAATATTCGTTGGAAGGACTGATGCTGAAGCTGAAGCTCCAATACTTTGGCCTCTTGATGCGAAGTGTTGACTCATTGGAAAAGACTCTGATGCTGGGAAAGACTGAAGGCAAAAGGAGAAGGGGGCAGCAGAGGATGAAATGATTAGATAGCATCATTGACTCAATGGACATGCATTTGACAAAACTGAGGGAAATAGTAGAGGACAGAGGAGCCTGGCATGCTGCAGTCCATGGGGTCAGAAAGTGATAGACACGACTTAGTGACTGAAAAACAACTAGGCCTGGGATAGGGAATAGATGCAGGCTGTGGACCTTGGTTCCTGTTATCCAAGGAGAACAGAATTCACATTTTGCTCTGGGATCCATTCATCCACCCATCCATGCATTTAGTGACTGAGCACAGACCCATTCCAACTGTGTGATCAACAATGGTCACTGAAGATGCTTAGAGAGCATGACACCAGTGCTAGAAGGATCGCACTCTGGCGGTGGGGCCATTCCACTGAGCACCTCGGGAACTCCTTGCTTCCTGTGTGCACTCAGGGGAGCCACTTCAATCCCATGAGCCTCAGTTTCCTCCTCTACATGGTGGGGTTTCATGATCCCCACCCACAGTGCTGTTGTGAGTTTCACAATGTGAAGGCTGGAGAACACCGGGCAGGGCTCAAGGGACTCTGCGTGGAAGCTGTCCTTAGAATGACTGTGGCCTCATGTCTGAGCCTCCAGCTAGCATGGTGGAGCTGTCCTTTGATTGACTGTGGCCTCATGCCTGAGCCTCCAGCTAGCATGGTGGAGCCGTCCTTTGATTGACTGTGGCCTCATGGCTGAGCCTCCAGCTAGCATGGTGGAGCTGTCCTTAGAATGACTGTGGCCTCATGGCTGAGCCTCCAGCTAGCATGGTGTCAGGACCAGCTGTGGGGACTAGAAGAAAGGGGACAATGGGGTTAGGCTGAGCTGCCCATCTCCTAGCTGTGTGATAGCGGGTCGGCCCCTCAGCTTATAAGTATCCTCATTTGTAAATCAGTGATAATCAGTCCTACCTTGCAGGGTTTGGATGAAGAGGAAGAGGACATGAGGGGCAGTCTTCATGCATTAAGTTGGGGGAAATAATGAATGCTAGCTTCCTTCCCGTTTCTCATCTCTGATGGGCTAGGCTGGAGGTGTTATGAGTCCTGAAGGCTGTTGAAGAGAGAATCAGGAGGCATCTCCAGTGGGGCTGGGAGTCCCTGAAATGCTCCTGGGAAATCCCTGAGTGGCACAGTCAGGACAGAGGAATGGGTAGAACAGACCAGATTCTGGTTCTCATGGAGCCCCTTGACTGGGGACGAGAGAGGGAAGAACAATACCAAATATACAGAGCACGCTGTGGGAATTGATCTGAGGGAAATCTCCGGGGAGACGTGCTGGCAGTTCAAGTGGCTGCTTGAGATGGAGAAGTCAGGGAAAGCCTCTCAGAGGAGGAGGCCTTTGAGTGGCGACTAGAAGGGCAAGGAGGAACCAGCTGTTCGAAAGCTGGACAAAGAGGCTAGAGCAAAGTGCCAAAGCTCTGGGGTTGCAAAGATTTTAGAGGTTTGAGAACGCAAAGGAGGCTACGCTCGTGGAGAGGGGTGGAGGGTTCGTGCATGAAGGGAAGAGGGTAAGATACTCAGCTGGAAAGTCAGATCCAGGCCAGATCAGACAGCAGAAAAGTTTATGGAGATGGTGATGACTCATATTTCCCAACTGAGGAAACTGAGGACTCAGAAAGGTTAACCCACCTGCCCAAATGCAAGTTGGCAAGAGATGGCGCCCAGGTGGGTCTGCAGCGTCAGACCCCATTGAGAGGCAAGGGGCAGAGCCCTCAGGAGCTCTGAGGTTTCCCCCCACCCCACCCCCACTCGCCCTCTCGAGGGGTGAGGAGGGAGGGGCTGGCCCAGCAGAGAGAACTCGGTGTCTGCGGGAGAGAGTCCGAAGAGGCAGCAGCCTAAACACACGGCAGACCCCGGCTAGCCCCGGCTGCCAGCACAACTGCTTGTGCGCCTGCCAAGGAGCCAGATGCCGCTTCTGGAAAAAATATCTTCCTGGCTTGGCACTCCCTGGCCGGCCTGCCTGCCATGCGAGGGGCGGAGGGGCTGCAGAGTGTGGGCGCTCAGCACCCCAGAACGCACTGCTGTGCCTTTGAAGCCAGGGCAGGAACAGGGAGGGGAGGGGACGCGGAGGATGCAAGCAAAATATTTTCGCTAAAAATATTCTGGTCCAGGAGAAGATCTTTTTTCTTTTTTTCCCCTACTCTTGCTGGAAAACCAAAGTCTTATTAAAACAACACCAGAATATTTCATGTTGATATCAATTAGGCGAAGGAGAAGGAATCTTGAATTTTCCTCTCAGCCAGTTCACATAAAAGGAATATTCTCCCAGAGGCCAAAGGATGAAGGTTTTTAGGTTTTTTTTTCTGCAAAAAAAATTCCTGCAATGTGGATGGAAAGTTCCTCACATCTGAGTGCTCCCTGAGAAGTTGGGGCTCCGGGTCCTGAGGCTGGGTTCTCCCCCTATGTCAGGTGGGACAAGGCAGGTGGCTGGCCCCTTAAGAACCTGTCGGGGAGGGATGCAGCCAGGATTGCCCTGCATTGAGGCAGACCTGTAGCCTACCAAGCCTGGCCAGTTGGACTACAGAGCTAAGATGGTCAGATACAGACAGAGCGCTTGGCCTCTGCCTCTGGCATCTCTCAGCTAAGCGTCTCAGGCAGCATCAAGACAGGGAGTCCACTCTGAGGTGCCAAGTCTGGCCTGGCCCCTCTCCTTGGCTGAGGCCTTTCCTAATATGATGGCAGCACCATTTCTGCACACCTCTTATGTGTCAGGCACTGTAAAATATGTATCAATATAGTACCTCCTCTAGTCCTCACAAGGAATACAAGAGGGCCGGGGATTACATTATCCCAGAGCCCCTGAGAAAACTGGGCTTGGTGTCACACACTGATTAGGCTGCAGTGACAAGATTGGAAGCCAGATCCTTCCAGCTCTATGGTCTGCGCTCTGTCCTCTGCCACAAGCTGTCTCTTGATGGTTCATTGGCTTCCATCCCCTTGGCGTCCCCAGATTTGTTCTTCCATCGAGTATTTAGTAAGGAAGTGAGGCTCTCCTGTGTTTGGTGTTATCACAGCCTTCCAACTCCAAATCAAAAGTCTAAGAAGCAGCCCGTGAGTCTTATTTTCTCCTCTTCTCAACTTTCTGAATTTCCCTTCAGTTCAGTTAAGTTGCTCAGTTGTGTCTGACTATGCGACCCCATGAACTACAGCATGCCAGGCCTCCCTGTCCATCACCAACTCCCGGAGTCCACCCAAACTCATGTCCACCGAGTACGTGATGCCATCCAGCCATCTCATCCTCTGTTGTCCACTTCTCTTCCTGCCCTCAATCTTTCCCAGCATCAGGGTCTTATCAAATGAGTCTGCTCTTTGCATCAGGTGTCCAAAGAATTCATTCCTTTATTCAATCATCCATTTATCTATCCATCCACCCACATACTACTCTTCCATCCATCCACCCACTTTCCATCCACCCATCCTTCTACCCATATATTTATCCACCCATCGATCCCATGTTTGTTAAGTGCCAGGCACTGGAGATACAGAAATGATTAGAACAGAGCTCTTGCTCAAGTCCCGTTCAGATTTATCAAATATTGGAGGTAGAATACAACTTTAGAAAGTATCTAATCCCATCCTCTCTGTAATTCAGATGGGAAGAATATCTTTATTTTATAGATGAGGAAACCATAGTCCAGGGAAAACAATGTGACTTGCTAGAAAGTTGTGCTTTGCAGCAGAAGCTGGAGAACCTTGAAGACAAAACAGACTTGAGTTCTAGTCCTCTTTGCCCTGCTAGAACTTGATTTTGTGCAAGTAACTGAAACTCGGAGTGCAGAAGAAGAGCAGTAAGTGAGGTCAGAGAGGGCTCCAGGTTATGCAAGGTTTTGTAGGCCATTGTTAAGAACTCTAGCATCTACTGCAAGGAAGAGAGCATCATTGCAGGGTTTTGAACGAAGTAGAGACACAATTAATTTCAGTTTTAAAAGGACTGCTGTGACTCTTGTGTACAGAATACCCTGGCAAAAGGTAAGAGTCCAAGCAGGGTGATGACAAGCTAGGAAGCTATTGTAATAATCTAGGCAAGAGAGGATCGATGGCATTGTGGCTTTATGGCTGAACAGCTGGGAGGATGGAGTTGCCATCACCTGAGAGGTGACAGGTGGAGTCACTTGGGGGGAGATCAGGAGTTCATGCCAAGTCTGAGATGTGCACTAGTTATCTAAGTGTGATGTTGAATAGGCAGCTAGGTATGCCTCTGGGTCAGAGCAGGTCTGGATAGAGGTATAGATCTGGGAGTCATTGGTATATGAATGAAGTTTAAAGCCTTGAGATTGGAAAGATCACAAAGCAAAGAGAAGAGACAGAGAAGAGAAAAGGACCAAGGACTGAGCCTTGGGGCTTCCATCACTAAGAGATTTTATTAGTACATAGTGAGCTTGCAGGATACAGATGGGAAGAAAACGTGATTATAGGCCTCGCAGAGTGTGTGTTCTAAAGAGGGCAACAGACACAGAAGGAACCAGCAGGTCCACTCAATTTGGTTTAGGAAAGGTCAGCCCAAGGTTTGTGACAGCCTAGAGGCAGTGCCTCATCCAGCCCATGGAACACCCACAAACCTGGCCTGTTCTCATTCCACTCTGATGGGTGTTGCCTGGGCATGAGTGATTGCTAGACCCCCTGAACTTATTTTGTTCCACAAAAGGGGAAGGAGGAGTTGTGGGTGGCCCAAACCCAGGGGTTGAAAATGCAAGTCATTCTCTCCATAGTCCAACAGATAAGTACTAACATCCTTGTTTTAAAGATGGAAAACTGAAGCTCAGAAAGAGAAAACCCATGGGCCTCAGGCCTAGCTTTAAAGATCATGCACTTAACACAGAGATGGATGCTGAGGAAGGGACTCAGAACTGTCACACTGTGGTCTGGGTCTCTCTCCTGAGAGGGTGCCCCCAGGCCTGCCAGGATGCAAGGGCAGGTACTCTCAGGGGCCAGGCAGGGGACATCTATGAGGAATGTGGGCTGGGGCAGGGTGTGGTGACCACAAGCCTGGACTGAGGGGCAGCCACTCCTAGCTCAGCCAGTTGTGGTCCCATGGAAAGGTGGGTCCAGGGTTGCCAGATCTGATTTCTAACTAGAAGCCAGAAACCTCGTCTTTTATGTGAAATTTCCTACTTTTTAAAGCAGCCTTGAGTCCAAGCAAAACATGTCTGCATGCTGAGTTGACCTCATGGGCCACTGGCTCCAAGCTTTGGCTTTCTGACTGGGTGGCTCAAAAGTAAGGGCTTTAGGACCACAAGGGCCTGGGTTGAAATCTCCAAACCATCCCTTACTGGCTGTGTGATCTTGAGGGAGACAGCTCACCTCTCCGGCTCTTCGTTTCCTTATCTATCAGTCATCGCTGAGTCGGGCTGTGGGGGCTCCCGGGAGACACTGTGTACAGGGTGCCTAGGCCATTACTGGGCCCTCACAGACGCTCCATGAAAGGTGGTGAGGAGATGGGCTATGTGTGTATGCTGAGGGTGGGGGTTGGGTGAGATTTTATTGCCTGTCTTGGCTTTACCCAGCAGCCCCCTAGTGCTGGAGAGCCCGGGTGCCCCGCACTTGCCCTGAAGGATGCCTTTCCCTTCCTGACTCCTCTTGCAGGCAGTCCCCATGGGCCACTTCTGCCAGCCCTGGGGAGCAGTGACCTTCAGCCCCCAGCCTTCCCCCCGAGCCCAGCTTCATCCTCCCTCTGCTGCACAGGAGAGCAGTGGGGACGTCTGGATTCCTGAGGGGATGTTTTCCACATTTCTGGAAACCCACTGCGGTTTGGTTTGCTGTGGTAAAGGCCTTGGCAGGGGCTCAGCCCAGTGGAACGGCTGGTGGCTGGGAGGGGCCCGAATGGAGGAGACATTCATTGAGCGCCCACTGTGTACCAGACCCCAGGGAGTCACAGATGCTTAAAACAGTCCCTGCCCTCCAAGAATCTCATTATCTTATTATGGATACAAACTGGAAACAGGAGAAGCTAAAAACAGACCTTCAGCCCAAGTGCTTGTCACTCAAGCCAGGAGCCTACCGCCCCGCCCCCTTCTCGGCCCCGCCCCCTCTCTCTCCACCTGGCTACCAGTTTGGGTCGCCATTTTCCCTTCCCTGGATGATGGCTACTGTCTCCTCCCGAACTCCCTGCCTCTAGCCTCCTCCAGTTCTTCTGTGCAGGGCCTGCTGAAAGGGCTTTCTAAAACACAAATCTGCTCCTGCAGCTTCCCTGCCAAAAGCTCTTGTGACCTCACAATTATGTCCAAATGTCCCATGCTGGTTCAGAGGCCTTTTGGCCTCTGCGCTTGCCGCCCTCAACAGCTTCATCTCATAACTTTCTCTCCACCTGAGTGTGTCCTCTATGCCAGAAGTCTTTAAGTTAACTGTGTGCCCTCTGCTTTCTCTCAGCTCTGGGCCTTTGCACACCTGGTTCTCCCTTCCTAGAATGTCTCCACCTTGCAGTCACCAAGTGGACAAAGGAGACTGGCAGGCTACAGTCCATGGGATCTCAAAGAGTCCAACACGACTGAGCAACTAACACTTTCACTTCCATTCCTAATCCTAAAGCTAATTCTGATCCTAATACTGAAGCCAATACTAACATTTAAAACAGACTAAGACTAATAGCAACAGTTAGAACTGGACGTGGAACAGCAAATTGGGAACGGAGTATGTTAAGGCTGTATATTATCATCCTATTTATTTAGCTTATATGCAAGTACATCACGTGACATGCCGGGCTGGATGAAGCACAAGCTGGAATCAAGATTGCAGGGAGAAATATCAATAACCTCAGATATGCAGATGACACCACCTTTATGACAGAAAGTGAAGAACTAAAGAGCCTCTTGATTAAAGTGGATAAGGAGAGTGAAAAAGCTGGCTTAAAACTCAACATTCAGAAAACTAAGATCATGCCATCCGGTCTCATCACTTCATGGGAAGTAGATGGGGAAACAATGGAAACAGTAAGAGACTTTACTTTTGGGGAGCTCCAAAATTACTGCAGATGGTGACTGCAGCCATGAAATTGAAAGACACTTGTTCCTTGGGAAAAAAGCTATGATCAATCTAGACAGCATATTAAAAAGCAAAGACATTACTTTGCCATCAAAGGTCCATCTTGTCAAGGCTATGGTTTTTCCAGTAGTCATGTATGAATGTGAGAGTTGGGTCATAAAGAAAGCTGAGCACCACAGAACTGATGCTTTTGAACTGTGGTGTTGGAGAAGACTCTTGAGAGTCCCTTGGACTGCAAGGAGATCCAACCAGTCCATCCTAAAAGAGAGAAGTCCTTTTTAAAAAAAAATTAATTTATGTATTTTAATTGGAGGCTAATTACAATATTGTAGTGGTTTTTGCCATACATTGACATGAATCAGCATGGGTATACATGTGTTCCCCATCCTGGACCCCCTCCCATCTGCTCCCCCCGCCATCCTATCCCTCAGGGTCATCCCAGTGAACCAGCACTGAGCACCCTGTCTCATCAAACCTGGGCTGGCAATCTATTTCACATATGGTAATATACTTGTTTCAATGCTATTTTCTCAAATCATCTCACCCTCGCCTTCTCCCACAGAGTCCAAAAGACTGTTCTTTACATCTGTGTCTCTTTTGCTATCTCACATATAGGGTCATCCTTACCATATTTCTAAATTCCATATATATGCATTAGTATACTGTTTTGGTGTTTTTCTTTCTGATTTACTTCACTCTGTATAATAGGCTCCAGTTTCATCCACCTCATTAGAACTGATTCAGATGCATTCTTTTTAATGGCTGAGTAATACTCCATTGTGTATATGTACCACAGCATTCTTATCCATTCATCTGCCAATAGACATCTAGATTGCTTCCATGTCCTGGCTATTGTAAACAGTGCTGCAATGAACACTGGGATACACATGTCTCTTTCAATCTTAGTTTCCTCAGTGTGTATGCCCAGCAGTGGGACTGCTGGATTGTATTCCAGAAAAACATCTATTTCTGCTTTATTGACTATGCCAAAGCCTTTGACTGTGTGGATCACAATAAACTGCGGAAAATTCTGAGAGAGATAGGAATACCAGACCACTTGACCTGTCTCTTGAGAAATCTGTATGCAGGCCATGGAAGCAACAGTCAGAACTGGACATGGAACAACAGACTGGTTCCAAATAGGAAAAGGAGTACGTCAAGGCTGCATATTGTCACCCTGCTTATTTAACTTCTATGCAGAGTACATCATGAGAAACGCTGGGCTGGAAGAAACACAAGCTGGATTGCCGGGAGAAATATCAATCACCTCAGATATGCAGATGACACCACCCTTATGGCAGAAAGTGAACAGGAACTAAAAAGCCTCTTGATGAAAGTGAAAGAGGAGAGTGAAAAAGTTGGCTTAAAGCTCAACATTCAGAAAACAAAGATCATGGCATCTGGTCCCATCACTTCATGGGAAATAGATGGGGAAACAGTGGAAACAGTGTCAGACTTTATTTTGGGGGGGCTCCAAAATCACTGCAGATGGTGACTGCAGCCATGAAATTAAAAGATGCTTACTCCTTGGAAGAAAAGTTATGACCAACCTAGATACTATATTCAAAAGCAGAGACATTACTTTACCGACTAAGGTCCGTCTAGTCATGTATGGATGTGAGAGTTGGACTGTGAAGAAGGCTGAGTGCCGAAGAATTGATGCTTTTGAACTGTGGTGTTGGAGAAGACTCTTGAGAGTCCCTTGGACTCTTCAGTCCATTCTGAAGGAGATCAACCCTGGGATTTCTTTGGAAGGAATGATGCTAAAGCTGAAACTCCAGTACTTTGGCCACCTCATGCGAAGAGTTGACTCA
>SJYC01011973.1:0-13860 GCA_006408675.1 Madoqua kirkii | reverse complement strand
AGTCATGTATGGATGTGAGAGTTGGACTGTGAAGAAGGCTGAGTGCCGAAGAATTGATGCTTTTGAACTGTGGTGTTGGAGAAGACTCTTGAGAGTCCCTTGGACTGCAAGGAGATCCAACCAGTCCATTCTGAAGGAGATCAACCCTGGGATTTCTTTGGAAGGAATGATGCTCAAGCTGAAACTCCAGTACTTTGGCTACCTCATGCGACGAGTTGACTCACTGGAAAAGACTCTGATGCTGGAAGGGATTGGGGGCAGGAGGAGAAGGGGACGACAGAGGATGAGATGATTGGATGGCATCACCGACTCAGTGGAGATGAGTTTGAGTAAACTCTGGGAGTTGGTGATGGACAGGGATGCCTGGCATGCTGCAGTCCATGGGGTCACAGAAAGTTGGACATGACTGAGTGACTGAACTGAACTGAACTGATTGTCCTTATTACTAAGGTTTTTATAAATACTATTCTAAGTGTTTACAGTACTATTTTAGGTAAATATGTTGTCATCTACCTGATTATCCCAATATTATTGAAAGTTTAAGTTGTTTCAACTTTTAAACTATTATAAATAAATCGAAGTTAAAAATCTAAGGTTTTTCTAAGAGAGATACTCAGAAATAGAATTACTAGGCCAAAGCTCTTGAAATTTCTGTTATATATTGTTGAATGAATGAACGTGTTAGTTGCTCAGTTGTGTCTGACTCTGCAATCCCATGGACTGTAGCCCGCCAGGCTCCTCTGTCCAAGGGATTCTCCAGGCAAGAATACTGGAGTGGGTTGCCATTCCTTTCTCCAGGGGATCTCCCTATCCAGGGATCAAACCCAGGTCTCCTGTGTTACAGGCAGATTCTTTACTGTCTCAGTCACCAGGGAAGCCCAAATCTCATGTATATATTATATATATGTACATACATATATGTGTATATATATAAATATAAAAATTCACAGTTCCACATCTAGTTATTGAGGACAGGGATATTACTCACGCTCATCAGCATGGGATCTTATATACTTTTAACCTTTAAAACTGTTGTTAGTTTGACAACAGAGAGAAGACATCTTCTTGCTTTAATTTGCCTTTGTTTGATTTCCACTGAAGTGGAATCCCCACTCTTGTTTATTTTTAAATAAATTAAATACAAATTTTTTAGCTATTTGTCAGTTTGAGTTGAATTTTTTTTCAAGTTCTGAGACTTGCCCTTTTTTTTTTTTTTTGCATGTAGTTATATTACGTTTGCCTTTCCTGCTGTTATTTCCTCAAATGCATTTAAACATACACTGTCCTTACCTTCCAGAGATTGGGTGAAGCTCCCTTCCTTGCTCCTACACTAAATATTCAAAGGCGATTGATTTGTGGTTTGAGCGCAGTGAGCAAGGCTGGTTATGACCTTTCCCAGAACCTTCCACAGCTCTTGCCATCTCCCTTACTCTGACTTCCTGCTTCTGAGCCAAGTGCTTATCTATGACAAAACCTTTTGACAAATGCCACAGCCTATCAGAGTCATTACTTCACAAAAGGTTCTTTTGAGTGTCTAAATTAGGAATTTTCCTTCAGTGTTGACCACTGAGTTTTTACAAATGATTGTCATAGATGTGGACGTCACTTCCCCTTTCAGAAACTATGCTTAGCACTTTAGGGAAAGCTCCAGCTGCTGACTTTTGCACTTGGGAAACATAAATATCCTCTCTTCCTTCCCTTTCTCCTCTCCTCCCTCCTCCACTCCTTTGGTGAATCTCGACAATCTCCCAGGGTGCGAGCTGACTTCTGCTCAAGTGATAACAGGCAAAGTGATTCCCAAATCAGGCACTCTATGTATGGAGCCCAGGCAGGGTAGCCTGAAACCCACAACCGCAACAGAAATCACCTCCCAGTTCTCACCTGATCAGTTCTCTCAGGTGTCACCTGTCGGCCTGCAGGGAATTTAGTGCCCTATTATGGGACATAGATGGGTCACAGCCTTTTAGCTGTAAAAGACCTGGTCCTTAAACCTGGTTCTCCTGATGGGGTGGTTCTTTACATGGCAGTTCCACCCAGCATACAATTTCGGGGCTCTTAGTTTCAGGTGTACAGCATTGTGATTTAGTATTTTTACAGATTAAATCCCATTAAAAGTTATTACTAGATAATGGCTATAATTCCTCATGCTATACAGTATATTCTTGTTGCTTATCTTTTTTTTTACATGGCAGTTTGTATCACTTAACCCCATTGGGATTTCTTAGTCTTTATATTCTTTTTAATGCTTTCTAAAATTCAACTCAGCCTAAATGCTAGGTGATCTTATAGTTCGTTTCATCCAGTCATATGAAACAGAAGACAATTGGCTGTTTTAAATTTATCAAAATAGCAATGTCACACGGTTCATTTTAATATTTTCAGAAATTATATAAGGGATATAGAAACATCATAAGAAAACTGAAAAACATAAAGGAAATATACAAATACTATTACTGGTAATATTTTGTTGCATATGGTACATGCACATATAAGTACACCTACACATAGAGATTTAGTAGAAATAGAACCTAACTACCTATATGAAACATTTTAATCTAATTAACAATGTATTATGAACAACTTCCTTTGTCAATAAAGCACTTCTTTATTATTTTTAGTTGTTGATGTTCAGTTGCTCAGTCATGTCTGACTCTTTGCAACCCCATGGACTGCAGCATACTAGGCTTCCTTGGCTTCAGCAGCACATATACTAAAATTGGAACAATACCGAGAAGATTAACATGGCCCCTGCATAAGGATGACATGCAAATTATTTTTATAGCTTTATCATTTTCCGTTGCGTGGTTGTACCATAATTAAACATAACCAGTAATGCCAAGGATGAAGGGTAGGGCTGGAGAAGGTTGGAGTAGGAGGTCCAAGGTGGTATGAAGTTATTGACACCAAGGCTGGGAGACTTCTAAAAAAAATTGTTTATTTAATGCTTGATTGTGCTGGGTCTTCATTGCTGAGCACAGGCTTTCTCTAGTTGCAGCAAGCAGGGGCTACGCTCTAGCTGTGATATGCCGGCTTCTCATTGCTGTGGCTTCTCTTGTTGCAGAGCACAGCATCTAGGGCATGTGGGCTTCAGCTGGAAAAACCTCTGAGATGCTTTATATTGTGAGAGGTCCTGGAGGGATTTGGATGGATGAGAAAGAACCTCTGGCTCTGGAAATGGAACCATTGGAAAGCTTATAAGAGATTGGAAGTCATAGTCATTTGCTCATTCATTCAATAAATACTTATTGAACTTCTAAATTGTGCCAGACATTCTGATGGTGATACCACAATGAATAAGATAGATTCTTGAATTGCCTGACTTTCAAGGAGTTAGTGAGGAGCCCTGTGCTGCAACTAGCGAGTAGCCACCCACACATGGCAACTAGATAGGAGCCAGCCTGCACATCACTGGTAGAGAGGAGTTGCCCCAACACAACTTGAGAGGAACCCCAAGTCCTCTGCTGAAACTCGAGAGGAATCTCAAATCTCTGGCTGCAACTCATTGTATTGTAGGCTAGGGGAGGGAGAAGATCACAAATAAATAAAATCATCGCACATTGAGAAAAGTACTAGGAAGGAAAATGAATAAGGCAATATGGTGAAACATACAGAGGTGATAGAAGTGGGGTGTGAATCTTGGACAAGGTGAGCAGGTCCAGCATCTCTGAGAAGGAGATATTTGAGCTGTGATCAGAATGAAAAAGGTGAGGAAAGTTCTAGGCAGAAGAACCAGCAAGTGCAATGGCCAGGTGGAGTCGGTAAACATAATAGATGATTGGAAACATTTCATTCATGCACATGTCACTTAGCTTGGGTTGAGTTCCTCTTCTATTGTAGATAAGAATGTGGAAATCAGTTACTACTCCTCCCTCAAGGGAGAGAGTCATCCATTCACTTCATTTATTTACTCATTCATTCACTGATTCAAACACTTTCTGAGTCCTTAGACAATAAAAACAAAGATGAGTAAGAATTATTTCTTCTCTGGAATTAGGTTGTGTGTGTGTGTGTGTGTGTGTGTGTGTGTGGGCAAAAGCAGGATGGGAAGAAGATTCAACCAGAGAGAAGAGGTAGCCAGCTCAGGATCCCACATTTGGCAAGCGTCAGAGATGGGACTAGAAGGAGGAGACATCCTGATTTCTAACCAGAGTTTTGTCCGCTGTGTTTCCTGAAACCCTCTACTTTCCTACATAAGTCCTTTGTCAACTCAAAGTTTATGCATGCAGCTTCCCCCAATCCACACCTGGAAAAAGCATTACATTTATATCATTGCAGGCCTTAGGATTAAGTCTGTAAGTGGTTCTGCTCACAGTTCTCTCATGTTCACTGGATGTCATAAAAACGTCTCAGCACAAACGGAACCATTGCTTTTAACAGCTGGATGTTAATGACTGTACTTGCCAGCAGAGCTGTGTCTTAATACCCTCCAAATAACAGACTGGAAGTCCTTGTTGGATTGGTTGCATGTGTGATAGGGACGGTGGTCGGTGAGCATGAGGTACCCTCCACACTTGGGGTGATCATGGACAACCAGCATGAAGTGCAGTTGGCCAATGGAAGGTTCAGGAAGGTGAAAAACAAGAACTTCAGGACATATATCCTCACCTGTTATCATCTGACTGTGGAAAGACCCAAATTTAAATCATACTTCTGCCTCTTGTAGCCTGGGTGACTTTGGGCATTTTGCTTAACCTGTTGGAACTGCTATTTCATCATTTGTAAAAGAAAGTGATAGTGAAAGTCGCTCAGTCATGTCTGACTCTTTGTGACCCCACGGACTACATAGTCCATGGAGTCCTCCAGACCACAGTATTGGAGTGGGTGCTATTCCCCTCTCCAGGGATCTTCCTAACCCAGGGATCGAACCCAAGTCTCTTGTATTGCAGGTGGATTCTTTACCAGTTGAGCCACAAGAAAAGCCCAAGAATACTGGAGTGGGTAGCCTATCCCTTTTCCAGTGAATCTTCTTGACCCAGGGATTGAACCAGGGTCTACTGCATTACAGGCAGATTCTTTACCAACTGAGCTATCAGGGAAGCCCATTTGTAAAATAGGCATGTGGCAAATAGGCGAAAAGCTCCAATACTTTGGCCGCCTGATGCAAATAGCCAACTCATTGGGATGAGTCCTGATGCTGGGAAAGATTGACTGCCAAAGGGTAAGAGGGTGGCAGAGGATGAGATAGTTGGATAGCATCACCAATCCATTGGACATGAACTTGGACAAACTCTGGGAGATGCTGAGGGATAGGGAAGCCCGGCGTGATGCAATTCACGGGGTTGAGAAGAGTCAGACATGACTTGGAGACTGAACAGTAAAGCACTGCTAATAACCCACCACATAGCTATTCACCCATTTTCCTTGCTATCAGAGAATTCATCCATGTGGCAATGTACTTACCATGCGGATGCAACATATTTGATCTAAGCTAGTGATTGGCTGGGGAGAGGGCATGTGACCAAGTCTGACCAATAGGAAATCTGATTGGAGGCTTATGCAAAACATTTTCCTTCCCTTTCTTTCCTGCCTTGAATTCCTTTGTGCAAAGGTGTGCTAACTGTAGTTGAAGTAACCATTTTACAACCATGATATGATAAGCCTATAAATAAAAGCTCATGCACTGGGGATAATCAGGGGAAGGATAGAAAATTCCTTGATGATGATACTGAACTATCACATTTGGGACTCATTGTTACAGAAGGTAATTAAGTCAATGTTAATCTTTGGGTACTCTGTTACTCACACTGGAAGCATCCCTAACTGACACAAGAGATAATAAGAGCTATTTTCCAGAGTTCCTACAGGAATTAAATGACACATTGTATGTACTGCTCTTGGCATATCGCATCATTCTCTTCCCAGATCCTCATTATATACAGTGTGATCTGTTACACAAGCCTTGAGAAAGCCACCTTGGAAGAGAGTGACCTGTTGGTAGTGTCATTTGTGAACAATTGATGGCCTCTAGAAATACTCAGAGGGGAAAAATACAGTAAAATACAATTCAGAATAACTGTCAATGAGACCTGTTAGAACCCGCCTCTTTAACTGCACATTTATCAAACAGATGTGTAATTCAGAGGGGTTCTTTTAATAGAGGCATCTGCAGCTGTGGGGGACACTCAAGCAGGTGTCATCATTTATTCTAACGTCCAGTGCCTCCAAGGGGGTTTGGTGGGTTACTCACTAAGTCGTGTCTGACTCTTTCGTGACCCCATGGGCTGTAGCCCATCAGGCTCCTCTCTCCATGACAAGCTCCTCTGTCCATTCCAGGAAGAATACTGGAGAGGGTTGCCATTTCCTTCTCCAGGGGGTCTTCTCAACCCAGGGATCAAACCTGTGCCTCCTGCTTGGCAAGCGGATTCTTCACCACTAAGCCACCTGGGAAGCCCTCCAAGAGGGTTGTGCTTGTGTGTGTATGTGTGTCCTCAGTCATGTCTGACTCTTTTGTGACCCCACTAGGCTCCTCTGTTGGTAAAATTTTCCAGGCAATAATACTGGAGTGTGTTGCCGTTTCCTACTTCAGGGGATCTTCCTGACCCAGGGACAGAACTCTCATCTCTTGTGCCTCCTGCATTGGCAGGTGGATTCTTTGCCACTGGGCTTCCCAGGTCTTGCTAGTGGTAAAGAACTTGTCTGCCAATGCAGGAGGGGGTAAGAGAAATGGTTCTGATCCCTGGGTGGGGAAGATCCCCTGGAGGAGGGCATGGAAACCCACTCCAGACTTCTTCCTTGGAGAATCCCATGGATAGAGAAACCTGGAAGGCTACAGTCCATAGGGTCACAAAAAATCAGACGTGACTGGAGTGACTTAGCATGCACTCACACACCTGGGAAGCTCCCAAGAAGGTTAGTCTGAGTCAGTTATACGACGTCACCCACCTAGGTTCAGGAGTGGCCATGCAGAGCAACTCTGGCTTATTACATGAGAAAGGAAGCTGCTGGAGGCTCTCCAGAAGAGTTTCCTCTCTTTTAAGAGAAAGCCACAGAAAATGAGGGTCTCCTACTTTTCCCTGATGCTGCGGTGTGGGGTTGAGACATCTGGAACCACTGTGGCTGTGTTACTACCCAGCTGAGGATGAAACCAACACGGAGACCCAGAGGATGACTGGAAGGAGTCCACTCTGATGACAACCCTGAACTGCTAAGCTCGCCAGTTCTGGAAACTGCCCTGCACCTGGACTTTTCATGAGCTAAACATGAGCTAAATATTTACTTACGGTTTATGAGTTGAGGTTTTGGGGTTTTGCTGCTGAAAGCATCTTGCCTGATACTCTGCGTTTAAGAGATTTTAGTTCACACAAAGAAAACCCATATGTATGCCCAGTTTTACAGAACCAAGCTCTTGCAGGAAGTGAGGACGGTTGTGCTACATTGATCGTTATGGACTGGCCAAGAGGCATCCCTGTGCCCCTGCTAGCAAGAGAGTTCAGCTGTGCTGAAGCCGCAGACTGGTAAGGGAATTGAGGTATTAGTCAGGGCTCTCCAGAAAAACAAGAGGTAGAGAAAGAGAGAGATGTATTTTATGGAACTGGCTCACACAATTGTAGAGATTGGCAAGTTGAAAATTTGCAGAGTGGTCTGGCAAACTGCACACCAAGGGACAAGCTGACATTATAGTTCAACTCCACAGGCTATCAGTTAGGCTTAAGTCCTAGAAGACAGCCAGTGTTTCAGTTCATATATGAAGGCCATTTGCTGTAGAATTCCTCGTAGCTCAGAGGAAGTCAGTCTTTTGGTTTTATTCAGGTCTTCAACGGATTGGATAAGACCCACCCACATTGCAGAGGTCAAGCTGCTTTGCTCAGAGTTCACTGACTTAAATTGTTAAATTCATTCAAAGACATCCCATGGGAATTCCCTGGTGGTTCAGTGATTAAGAATCCACCTCCAGTGCAGGTGATGTGGGTTCAGTCCCTGGGGGAACTAGGATCCCGCAGGCCACATGGTGACTAGGCCTGTGCGGCACAGCTACAGAGGCTGGGTGCCGCGGCTGGAGAAGCCTGGGCACCACGACCAACAGCTCACACGCCACAGCTGAGATCTGTTGGAGCGAAGCACACAAAGAAATATTTAAAAAGACAAACACAAAAAACATCCTCATAGGTGTATCCAGAGAAATGTTTGACTACCTATCTTGGTACTGGGACCAAACCAAGTTGGCACATGAAATTAACTATCACATCTACTACAATAACAATAATGAACTTGATAGGCACTCAGCAGACAGATGCTCAAAAATGCACTTGGTCTCGTGGCTGAGTAGCTCTCCCTTGACCAACAGTCCGTAACAGCTGCCCCCACTCCAGCCTTCCCCTACTTCCAGCAGTCTTTGGTCTGATTACACCCCTGTTTAAAACTTACAGTGTCTTCCATCTACAAACAGAATGGAGATCAGGCCTCTGAACCCGAAATTTGTGGCCCTTCGTGGATAGGAGTCAGTGTGCCGCCCTGCCTCTTTCCACATGCAGGTCTGGCTGCCCTCCCTCTAAAATGCCTCCCTATTTCCCTGCCTCATCCTGCCCTCTCTGTTAGTATTGTCTCCTTTGTTGTGAGCAGTGGATCTCAATGCTGAGGGCAATCAAATTCCCAGGGAGCTTAAAAAACTACAGATTCCTCAGGCCATACCCCAATCAATTGAATCAGACCCTTGGAGTGAGGCGCTGAGTCTGTATTTTAAAAGTGTCCTGGGGTGACCCCAGTGAACTCTGCTCTATACTGTCTTCTTCCCTTACTGGGGAAATACTGTCATTATTGACGGACCCCTCAGAAGCCCTTCCTTTAGACTGTCTTCCCTGAGAGCCCCCAAAGCCACCTCTAACCTCCTGTGACTCCTTGAACTGCCCTTAGAGGCCTCAATTCACTCTACATTGTGTTGGACTCTCCTGTGTCTTGTATCCTCAGAGGCCATAAACCCAGTGTCCACCTTGATTCTCCCATGTGACTTGCGGCATGCCAGACTTGGTCACATTCCCTGCCACTGTGCACTCTGTGCCCTGCTCGGGGTGCTTAGACCCCTCGTGTCCACCTGGCGAACTCCTCTTCAACCTGCAAAGACTTGCCCAGGCATCATCTCCCCGAGGACCCCTTTCTTGACCACGTCAGCAGAGCAAATCTCAGCCTCCTCTGTCCTCCTTTGCTTCCGTGCTTCTTCTCCCCTCTCCCATGTGCGTGCACCTAGAATAGTCCTTAGGATACACCGCCAGTGCTCCACGAACCCACTGACAGTGGTTAAATGGATTTGTACTAGCAGTGAGTGCCCGCCAAGACCACTCCACCCGCGTCTAACGACTCCACTCCATCTCCACCCACAGTTAACAGCAAACCGGGTCTGCTGGATTGCTCTTGAAAGAAACATTTATGGAAGGAAGGAGAGAAAGGGAAGGGGGAAAGGGAGAAAGAAGGAAGAAAATGAAAAAACAAATCAAGAATCTCTGTTTAGAGAGAAATGGTTTATTGGGGTAGGTGTTGTGAGAAGAGTGGCCGAGAGACCAAGATTCCACTAATGGCTCCCTTTCCCCACTAAACACCCAACCCAAACCCCCAAAGAAAATAAATGCTCAGGGATAAACACATCTCCTAGGAAGTTTCTTTTCCTCTTCCCAGGAACATTGTGGGAAGACTTCTAGAGAAGGAAAAATGGGTCCCAAATGGCTGAGTCATTTGACATATGCCAAGCAAATGGTCAGGGCCTGCTGGGGAGGGAGCCGACAGGTCCCACTTATCTCAGCAAGGACTGTGGTCTCCACCAAGAAACTTGCATACTCTCCCGCCCCCCAGACCCACTCAGTTGGCAAGGCTTCCTGGGACGCTCCACAGAGCTTTGCTCCAAAGCCACAGAGCCCAGCTACAGATGAACCGGATCCTGAGCGGGGCCAGGGCCGCGCCCCAGACTGGGAACGGAGCTGCGTTCCAGCCGCTGTCCTGCTTGGCGACTCGGTTCCGCCTTCGCCCCCAAGTCTGGCCAGGCCCTGGGTGGGGCTGGAGCTGGGAACGTCCAGAGCAGAGAGTCACTGGCACGGGCCACTCTTAAAGCAGGGATGGCCACCTCCATTTTACAGATAAGGAAACCGAGGTTTATCAAGCACAAGAGGCTCCCCAAAGATCACACAGGCAGAAAGAGATGGGGCTGAATGGGTGTCCTGACCCACTGGCTCCTAAGTGCTGCCTTTTCCCTCTCTGCCACTGTAGTGTCTATGGTGATGGCAGGTCATATTCTTATTTTGTTCCTGAGTGACACTGCCAAATCATTTTTGAGAAAAAAAAAAAAGCAAACAGAAATGAATTTTGCTCCAATCAAAGTGGGCTCAAATGTAGCCACCAAGAGGGCAGAGAGTTGCTGGGTGTTGACTGAGCCTAGATTCCCACCGAGCACTTGGGACAGACCAGACACCTGCCTTCATCCATCCCACGGTCTAGGTCTGGCTTCTCTCTGACCCCAAATCAAGCTGATGCTTGCCTCTGGTAGTGTGATATTCAGGACTCTGGAGTCCCATGCACTTGACCTAATGTCATGAATTGTTGGTCTTAAGCAGGGCCACACCAGGAAGGGCAGGGCAGGAAAAAAAGAGGAAGAATGCATAGTTAACCAGCCAAAACACGCAGGGACGTGGTGACCAGGAGCTTTCGTAAAAGAAGGGGGCTGAGGGGAGGAGGGATGTATATTTAGAAACAAAGAATCTGACCAACTTAGTGGAGAGAAAAGAGAAAAAAGTCCCAAGCCCTGCAGTAACCTGTTTGCCGGAGCTGCCTAATTTAGCAGAAAATCACACACACTGGTCCTGGCATGGGCTGGTGGAAGGTATTTCCTACCCAGCTTGGGTCAGGTTTCATTCATAGGTACTGTCTAAAATTAGACCCTCCGCTTTTATTCTGGTCCAAACTCCCTGCCTAGCGTAATATTTGGGAGAAACAGGCACACCATTAAAAGTGAGCCTTCCTCCCAGCGGCCCCTGCCTGGGAAGGGCTGGGCCCTGTCCTCGGCTGGCGGCTGCTGCGGCTCATAAACCCAGGTCTAAATTCAAAGCATCCGCTCTGACTGGTGACCTCTGCTTCCCAGGCAAACCCATGCCTCCTCCTCCAGCTCACACCCAAGAGCTGGTCAGGTCACTGGGAGGGACCCATTTCAGCCACCCGAAACCTTCTGTCTGAGGGTCACACCCCAGAGAGGAGAGGTGGCCCTCGAAGAGGAGCCCATCACCCCAGCCCTGTGATGGGACTTCTTGCTGGGATGTGTCTTACTGTTTCTTTTCTGGACTCAAGGAACGGGCCTTTCAGGACTTTCCGTCTTGGACAAAAGTAGTTTTGTTGTTATTATTATTCTCCCACATTAGTACGGGGCTTCCCAGGTGGCACAGTGGTGGGGAGCCTGCCTGCCAGTGCAGAAGATGCAAGAGATGTGGTTTCAGTCCCTGAGTTAGGAAGATCCCCCGGAGCAGGAATTGGCAACCAGCTCCAATATCCTTACCGGGGAAATCCCATGGACAGAGGATCCTGGCGGGCTACAGTCCATGGGGTTACAAAGAGTCAGACATGACTGAGCAACTGACACACACATGTTAATATACCATCAAGGAAAGACCTGGTGGAATCAGCACCACGTTTGGACCAATTCATAGATGTTTGTTGAGCAGTTTGTATTTGGAGCCTTTTGGTTGTGAGTAACTGTAAGGAGGACACGACGGGCACGCTTGGCCTCTGAGAGCTGGATATGCGCCTTGGATGGGCTGGACTCACAGAGTGAGCCTGGTGGGGGGAGCCCAGGAAGGGCTTTCTCTTTGTCTCTCGCCTCTACTTCTCTCCCAGCAACAGTGTCCACTCTTCGCTCACTGCCTGCTGGCCTTTCTGCTGCTCAGGCCATGTGGCAGAACATGGCTACTGTTGCATACGGTTCCAGCCATGAGCACAGAGACTCCTCTTCTGGGCTCCAAATCCTAAGTCCCCGGGAAGGCTTCTGATTGTCTTAGCTTGCACCAGGGCCCCCTTTCAACCAATCAACGGCATCCAGGGAAGAGCCATTTACTAGCACGGTGCACTCCACTGCAACAATGTGAACAGCAGGAGGAAGAGATGTTCCCAGAGGTAAAGGTATAGTTTTAACACTTTGCAACTGTGGCTCTGCTAGTGGTCGTGGAAACAAAGGAAAGACCTTGATCCAGGCACCACAAGTTAGGGAAGGCTTCCTGGAAGAGGTGACCTCCATGCTGGGTGAATGAGATTTAGCCAGGATGTGAGAAGGAAGAATGGAGAAGGTTGTTAAGAGAATGGAACAGGCAAAGTCTTCAAGGCAAGACCCAGGTCTCCTGGGGTAGACACCTGGAACTGCCATTCCCAGCTGTGCTGGACTTGGGCATGTCATGTCACTTTCTGAGCCTTAGCTTCCTCATCTGTAGATGGGAATCCTAGAAGATTACAAGGATTGAGTGAGACTATGTCTTGAGTGATGCCAGGAATGAGCATTGCTCAGTTTGACAGTTGACTCTTCTCATTCAAGAAGCCCTCTCTGATCATTCTTCAAAGTGGGCTTGCCTTTGAAAGTGAAAGTGAAAGTCTCTCAGTCATGTCCGACTCTGGAATTCTCTAGGCCACAATACTGGAGTTGGTAGCCTTTCCCTTCTCCAGATCAAACCCAAGTCTTCTGCATTGAAGGTGGATTCTTTACCAGCTGAGCCACAAGTCCAAGAGTACTGGAGCCTATCTTCCCGACCCAGGAATCTAACCGGGGTCTCCTGCATAGCAGGTGGATTCTTTATCAGCTGAGCTATCAGGGTAGCCCTGGGTTTGCCTTTGACTGCTAATATATATCTTATTTCCCTCATAGAACTTTTCTCAATTTGAAGTTATTTGGTTTGTCTTTCTTATTGAAATATACTTGACATATAACATTGTGTAAATTTAAGGTGTACAATATTTTAATTTGATACATTCCTATATTGCAACAGGATCAACACTGTAGTGTTGGTTAAGACCTGGATCATGCCCCATAATCATTTTTTTAGGGGTTGGAATAATTAAGATCTACTCTCTTAGCAAGTTTGATGATTCCAATGCAATGTTGCCATCTATATTCATTCTACCATTCCTGAGCTCTCTAGGACTTATTTAGGACTCTTTGAAAGTTTGTAAACAATGTCTTTCCTTTTGTCTTCTCGTTTACAGTCTTCTCGTTTACCCATGGTTTTGCCCATGGCTGAAAGGGCCATGAAGGCAAGGAGTGTGTCTGTTTTGTTCTCTGACGTACCCTCCTGATATGCAGGGTATTCAGTTCAATTCAGTTCAGTTCAGTCGCTCAGTCGTGTCCAACTCTTTGCGATCCCATGAATCCCAGCACGCCAGGCCTCCCTGTTCATCACCACCTCCCAGGGTTCACTCAGACTCACGTCCATCGAGTCTGTGATGCCATCCAGCCATCTCATCCTCTGTCGTCCCGTTCTCCTTCTGCCCCCAATCCCTCCCAGCATCAGAGTCTTTTCTAGTGAGTTAACTGTTTTCATGAGGTGGCCAAAGTACTGGAGTTTCAGCTTTAGCATCATTCCTTCCAAAGAAATCCCACGGTTGATCTCCTTCAGAATGGACTGGTTGGATCTCCTTGCAGTCCAAGGGACTCTCAAGAGTCTTCTCCAGCACCACAGTTCAAAAGCATCAATTCTTCGGCACTCAGCCTTCTTCACAGTCCAACTCTCACATCCATACATGACCACAGGTAAAACCATAGCCTTGACTAGACAGACCTTAGTCGGCAAAGTAATGTCTCTACTTTTGAATATACTATCTAGGTTGGTCATAACTTTTCTTCCAAGGAGTAAGCATCTTTTAATTTCATGGCTGCAGTCACCATCTGCAGTGATTCTGGAGCCCCCC
>SJYC01011972.1:0-29455 GCA_006408675.1 Madoqua kirkii | reverse complement strand
GGTGCTCAGCCTTCTTCACAGTCCAACTCTCACATCCATACATGACCACTGGAAAAACCATAGCCTTGACTAGACGGACCTTAGTCAGCAAAGTAATGTCTCTGCTTTTGAATATGCTATCTAGGTTGGTCATAACTTTTCTTCCAAGGAGTAAGTGTCTTTTAATTTCATGGCTGCAGTCACCATCTGCAGTGATTTTGGAGCCCCCCAAAATAAAGTCTGACACTGTTTCCACTGTTTCTCCATCTATTTCCCATGGAGTGATGGGACCAGATGCCATGATCTTCGTTTTCTGAATGTTGAACTTTAAGCCAACTTTTTCACTCTTCTCTTTTACTTTCATCAAGAGGCTTTTTAGTTCTTCTTCACTTTCTGCCACAAGGGTGGTGTCATCTGCATATCTGAGGTTATTGATATTTCTCCTGGCAATCTTGATTCCAGCTTATGTTTCTTCCAGTCCAGTGTTTCTCATGATGCACTCTGCATATAAGTTAAATAAGTAAGGGACAATATACAGCCTGGACATACTCCTTTTCCTATTTGGTATAGATATTCTTATTTTGCCCATTTTTTAGAGGCAGAAAGAAATTGGGTAACTTGTCCAAGCTTACATCACTGATTAAAGGCAGGGCAGCCAGGTCCCAGAGCCCAGTTTTATGGATGGACCAAGATATATCTCAGCCTCAGTGCCTAACACAGGTGTGTCAGCCTTAGCACTTGTGATATTCAGAGCTGAATCACTGCTTGTTGATGGGAGTGGGGGAGGCTGGCATAGGTATTTTATGATGCTTAGTAGCATCCCTGGCTTATACCCACTAATTGCCATAGAACCTCACCCTTCAGTTGTGACAACCAAGAATGTCTACTGATGTTGCCAACTGTCTCCTGGAAATCAAAATTACACCCACTTGAAAACTATTGACATAAAGTATAAAACTTTATAAGCCTCCCAAATCTCTATGGTGGTCCAAGCTTCTTACTAAAGGTAGAATGATAAATAATTAAGCCTGGTAATTATGTTTCCAAAGCTTATATACATGTACTTAAATAAGTCAGTTTAAATCAAATTTGGTATATCATCCAAATGGAATCAGAATATGAATGAAACCAACACTGTTTTCTGATTGATTGCTATAATCCATAGCTTGCATTGCATCAGCACCAAGTGAAAAAAGGAAAAGAGAGAGAGAGATCTGACCATAGAAAACATAGACCAAGAGTTGTTTCTCCCTTCCTTCCTTCCTTCCTTCCTTCCTTCCGTCCCTCCACTTTCTTCCCTTTCTTTTCCTCTTTTTCTTTCTTTCTTAATATTTCCCTGGAATTCACAGCATAATTTTAAGACTTAGACTCCCAGAGATCTTTGCATATCTATTCCAATTGCCATTTTATAGGAGGAAACACCAAAGTCTAAAGAACCCAGATAATGGGTCCAAAGTTGCTCATCTGTTTATAGTATCCAGGACACTAGACAAGCAGCATCTCTTCTGGCTTGCTAGAGTCCAGGTGTGGTTGTGTGTCCCATACATACTGCTTTGAGATTCAGCATGTGTTGTGCACGTGTCTCTGCAGCCAGCAGTTCCCACCGGACAGCAGCCCAGGCCTCCACAAACCCTACGGTCCCCTCTGCCAGTCCAGCTGTGACTCCAACAGCAGATGCCTCCGCTCAGGACCAGCCCACCATCACCAACAGTCCAGAGCCACGTGGGTGAACTGTGCGATCCAGCTCTCTCCAGATGAGAGAGAATCCTTTCAACAACTGGTATTGGAGAGCTGTGGCTGGGGCATTATACACCTTAAATGTCTTCTCAACTGGATGCGAATTTTGCACTTGGTGTCTTTTTTTTTTTTAAATTAAAGAAATACCCAGAGCAGACAGTGGTTATACCAAAGGTTATCAAACAAATACAAGGAACATCCTGATCACAGAGGTGTGTTGGGAAGGTTAACTGGGTGATTCTGGATGTCCATGCCTAATGATTGTGTGTACGGGGAGTCAGAGTTTGCCTTGTGGTGTATCCAAATCCTTATACACTGAGGTGCATTTTAAGAATCTTAGCCCCTTGTCCATTCATTTTATTAAAACAACAGAAAATTGTGACTTCTCTACCAGTTGGATAATATTTGGTATGTGTGTTTGCCACAGCCCTGCTCCTCGCAGTCCCATGGACAGATTTCCATTTGACATCTAAGACCAGCATTTCTGAGGCACCTTGAAATGAACAGGTTAAGGCTGGAAACACAGGAAAGGCAATGGCTTTGTAAATGGGTTTACATTTTTCTCCTTGATTTTTTTCTAGATCGTAATGCTTCCAAATCAGTTAATGACACTGTTGAATGTCATTTACTTTTCAATTGCAATCCATAAAATAACATTTAGAAAATTCTTAGTATTTAAGTGTAGTATTTTCCATGAATTAGCCATTAGAATAGACTGGCAGCAGTGGAAAACGCAGGAAACAAGACTTTAGCTCATAGTCTCATTCCCCACCCATTATGCCTGCCTGCATCTGCGTAGGGGTGTGTGTGTGTGTGTGTGTGTGTGAGAGAGAGAGAAGAAGAGAAAGAGCCAACTGCCCACACTGTATGCTGCTAAGGTAGTAAATAAATCAGTAATGCAATATTGTGGGTCCAAACTACTCTTTGCACTACTTTATTTACAGTAGTAAATAAAAATTATTTTTATACCATTGACTCCTAGGAGGTGGCTGCTTTTTTTTTTTTTTTTTTTTTACTTTTTTGTAGTTAACTGTTGTCATTGTACAAAGTCCTAAAGTCCATACATTCACCTGAAGGAGGCAAAAAGAAAAAGTCCCCTTATGAGAGGGATTATTGCTGGTAACCATTAACGTTTGTGGATAGACAGGTGGCAGGAGTCTCCTCTCCAGGGAGCCTGAGCTCAGGGGCTGGGCTCTGTGATGTTCACACAGTGTCAGCCGCTGTCTCAGGACTCTGCTGTTGTGAGGCTGGGTTTCTATCAGTTCTAGGCAAAGTCTGTAGCCCATCCTCTTACTCCTCTGTGTACTGTTCTTGTCTTAGCAAAGACTGTCCTTCCTGCTGGTGAAAACATTAGGCTTTGCAGTCAGACAGTCCTGGATACAAATTCTGGTTCTGCCGCTTACTAGCTCTGTAATCTGGGGTGAGTGAGTAACCTCTCTGAGTCCCAGATTATTGTTTTACAAAATATTGGCCATATAACCGACCTCTTGGGCTTTTTATGAGGCTTAAGTGGGATAACAGGGCTTCCCAGGTGGCACTAGTGATAAAGAACCTGCCTGCTAGTGCAGAAGGCTCACATTCGACCCCTGGGTGGGGAAGATCCCTGGGTGGGGAAGATCCCTGGGTGGAGAAGGAAATGCAACCCATTCCAGTATTGTTGCCTGGAGAATCCCATGGACAGAGGAGCCTGGTGGGCTACAGAACACAGTAGAGACCAGTAGTGCATGCAGCCCCCACCACCACCACCAACACACACCCTCGTAGGCCAGTTGTGACAGCCAAAAAAGTTCTGACATTGCCAAACATCCCTTCAGTTCAGTTCAGTTCAGTTCAGTCGCTCAGTCGTGTCTGACTCTTTGTGACCCCATGAATCATAGCACGCCAGGCCTCCCTGTCCATCACCATCTCCCGGAGTTCACTCAGACTCACGTCCATCAAGTCAGTGATGCCATCCAGCCATCTCATCCTCGATTGTCCCCTTCTCCTCCTGCCCCCAATCCCTCCCAGCATCAGAGTCTTTTCCAATGAGTCAACTCTTTGCATCAGGTGGCCAAAGTACTGGAGTTTCAGCTTTAGCATCATTCCTTCCAAAGAAATCCCAGGGCTGATCTCCTTCAGAATGGACTGGTTGGATCTCCTTGCAGTCCAAGGGACTCTCAAGAGTCTTCTCCAACACCACAGTTCAAAAGCACCAATCCTTCAGCCCTCAGCCTTCTTCACAGTCCAACTCTCACATCCATACATGACCACAGGAAAAACCATAGCCTTGACTAGACAGACCTTAGTAGGCAAAGTAATGTCTCTGCTTTTGAATATACTATCTAGGTTAGAACTGGACATGGAACAACAGACTGGTTCCAAATAGGAAAAGGAGTATGTCCAGGCTGTATATTGTCACCCTGCTTATTTGACTTATATGCAGAGTACATCATGAAAAACGCTGGACTGGAAGAAACACAAGCTGGAATCAAGATTGCCGGGAGAAATATCAATAACCTTAGATATGCAGATGACATCACTCTTATGGCAGAAAGTGAAGAGGAACTAAAAAGCCTCTTGATGAAAGTGAAAGAGAAGAGTGAAAAAGTTGGCTTAAAGCTCAACGTTCAGAAAACGAAGATCATGGTATCTGGTCCCATCACTCCATGGGAAATAGATGGGGAAACAGTGGAAACATTCCTTAGAGGGTAAAAATCATCACCCCTCCTTCACCTTGATAATGATTGGTGTAGGAAAACAAAGGCTCCTTGCCTCAATTTGGAACAGTCCTTGAAGGGCCACCCCAGCTCCAGAACACCACCTTGGTGGCACCCTCATTCTAGCTCAGATTCTCCCTTTGCCCAGTTCTGCCCTCCTTGTTTTCACATTAGATTTCCTGACATCTCCTATAAAGGCTCCTATAAACCTTTCCACACAACCCTGCACTAAGAATCTGTTTCCAAGAAACACAATTATGTCAGTCTTCTAGAGCTGCCGTGTCAAAGTAGCACAGACTGGGTGACTTAAGCAACAGAACTTATTTTCTTGCTGTAGGGAGACTAGAAATCCAAGATCAAGATGTCAGCAGGGTGGTTTCTTCTGAGGCCTCTCCATGACATGTAGGTGGTATGTCTTCTAACGGTTTGTGTGTCTGTGCCCTAATCTCTTCTTACAAGGACACCAGTCCTATTGGATCAGCGCCCATCCTAATGACCTCATTTTACCTTGAATATCTCTTTAAAGACCGTATCTCCAAATGTGGTCACATTCTGTGGTACTGGAGGTTAAGACTCTAATACGTGAGTTTTAGGAGGACATAATTCAGCCCATAATACCGACCTAAAACACCGTGGGAGGTTGATTAAGGTCCAGAATATGGACTCTTGGGAGGTGTCCTGGTCTGAGATAGTTGCCCACACTTGCTCATCTCAGCTGCTTCTGGAAAGAACAGGAGTGGTTCCAGAGCCGAATCACTTCAGTCACTTCAGCTGAAGCCGGTAGAACGAGAGTAGAAGTGCTAGTCGCTCAGCTCTGCCAACTCTTGGAGAACCTGTGGACTGTAGCCCCCCAGGCTCTTCTGTCCCTGGAATTCTCCAGACAAGAACACTGGAACGGTAGCCATTCCCTTCTCCAGGGGATCTTCCCGACCCATGGAGGACTTGGTCTTTTGCACTGAAGACTCGATTCTTAACCATATGCGCTACCAGGGAAGCTAGTAGGTCTTCCATCAGTTCCTGTTCCAGCTTAGACTCCTGTTCTCTTGGGAGTTCTCAGACAGTGTGATGCAGATCCAGCCTTGATCTCCATGTTCTCTCTCCTTATGTTCTAAACTCAGTTCCCACAAGTCTGACGTCCATGCTGGCTGGAATAGAACCCTGCCCAGTGAAGGAAACAGGGCCTGGGGTTGGGGTTGGGGGTAGGGAGAAAAGAAGGAACGGGAGGATGGGGTCCAGACGTGATACTCAGTTACTGCCCTATCGTCCTCTCTCCTTGGGACATTCTTAGGCCAGAGGGTGAAATTCAGTAGATTGTCAAACAGATCTAGCACACAGATGTGATTTATTTGGTCCACCAAATACTTTTAAAAATTCAATTATGTTGTTATCTTAAAGATTTTAGGCTTTTCCTAGAAAAATCTACAGATGTGAAAAAACTGGACTTTGATTGCTATGTGGTAAGAAGTGGCTGAAGCTGAGAAGGTCTGCTCCTTTTAGATCTTATGCTTTCTGGTTTGCCCCCGTCTCCACCATACCCTGCTGTTTAAACTTAACCTACGTAGGTATTTGAATTTATGATCCATGCTTTGGACTTTCTCTTCATGCTTAATGACTATTTTGACAAGTTTGAGACAGACCTCCAAATTTATCTACTGCTTAATCATTGCAAAGCCCCTGGGGAACTGGGGAAATGGTCATCTTTCTGCGGTATGATAGAGGGAGAGGCCAAGTTGCGAGTCATATGAAGCCCCAGTAAAGTGTCCAAAATGTTGTGGTATAAAATGTCTATTAAAAAAAAGAACATTATTTTTGGGAATTCCCTGGCAGACCAGTGATTAAGATTCCATTCTTTCACTACTGAGGGTATGGGTTCAACCCCTGGTCTGGGAACTAGAATCCCCCAATCCTCGCAATGAGACCAAAAATTTTTTCTAAAGGTTAGCATTTTCCTACATCAACAAATAATGAATGATAAGATATTAAAGAATTATATTTGTCAAAAACAAATATTTAATAAAATAAATATTGTAACTTAAATAGTTCATTTACAATAGCAATACAGTTATAAAAAGGATAAACAAACATGTCTAGTAATTAACTTAACAATGACTTCAATAGATCTTTACCAGGAAAAATATTTTAATTTAAAAGTATATAATGGACTTCCCTGGTGGTCCAGTGGTTAAGAGCCTTCCTAACAATGCAGGGGACATGAGTTCGATCCCTGGTCTGGGGCAATTCCACATGTTTTGGGGCAGCTGGGCCTGTGCCCCACAGCTACCAAGACTGTGCTCTGAAACTGGAGTCAGGGAGCTGAAACTACGGAAACTCACATATCCAGGAGCCGTGTCCCGGAACAGAAAGGCCACTGCAATGAGAAGCCCAGGCACCACAGCCAGAGAGTAGCCCCTGTTCACCAAAACCAGAGAAAGCCAGCGTGCAGCAACAAAAGCCAAAAATAAATAATGAATAAACATTTTTTTAAAGTGTATAGAGAAGAGATAAATAAAGCCATATACCAAGTTCATGGGTGGGATAACAACATAAAAATATGTCAATTTCTTCATAGATGATATATAAATTCACTGAATTTTAATCAAAGTCCTGATTTTGTGAGAAACTTGCAAACTGATTTTAAAATTTATATGAAAGAATAAAAATCCATGCATAACTAACTAAAAAAACAAAAGTAAAGTACATTGACCTACCCAATATTATTATACAACAAAATCATAATAACATAAATAGTAGGGTGATGATGCAGGAACAGATTCCAGGTGAAAAAATGGGGATCACAGGAACCTACTGGATTTAGATGGAAATTTGATGTGTGATAACATTATCACAACTCAGTGGGACTAAGAGTGGAATATTTAATAAACAGAGTTAAGAAATTGGCCAATCATATGCAGAAAAATAAGATTGAAATTGTACCTCATGTCCTTTATTTTTAAAATTCAAAATAAATTAAAATTTTAACATAAAAATAGAACCACAAGGCTAATAGGAGAAATTTTAGGAGAATATTTTACATATTTTAATAAGGAAAGATTTTTTAAAGCAACATATAGATTTTCCCTTTTCAAAAATGAAGAATTTTTATTCAGAAAAGTCTACCACAGCCGAAGTTGGCAGATTGGTGACAGGCTGGGAGAAGACATTTGTAACATCCAACACTGCAAAGGAGCAATATATAGACTGAGCTAGGAATGTATGTTAATTAACCACCACAACAAACAGAAAACCCAGTAGAAAAAATACTCAAAACTTATTATCAGGTAATTCACAAATGAAGAAAATTTAATGATTTACAAATAAAAAGCTGTTCAATCTAGCTTGAAGTCAAAGAAATACAAACTAAAATTAAAAGATATAACTTCATAGCCATCATATTTGCAAGAATGAGAAAGACATGCATATGGGAAAATAGTAACTCCCATTCTTAGTCACTAGGAGGGCAAACTGGCAGGCAATATGGCAGTAATGGTGAAATTAAATAATTATAGACTCAGCAAACTCTCCTGAGTATGGACTCCACAAACTGCACAGGTCTCATGGGGAATATATATAAAGGAGGATGTTCTTCACAGCAGTACTGAGAGAGCAAGGTGATGGAGCAGCCTGGATGCCCATCAGTTGGAGAATGGATATGATGGATGGATGAAGTGTAAAACAATACACAGTATCTGATAATATAAAATACCTAGGGATAAATTTAACAAAATTTCATGAAGTCTGTATTCTGAAAACTAAGAGCATTACTTAAACAAAGAGAAAATTTAAACAAACTGAAATAAAATGGAGATATATACCATGTTTATAGATTAATAGGCTTAATATTTTCCTTTTTGAATTTGTTTATAAATTCAACGCAATAACAATCAAAATCTCAGCAGGATACTTTGGTAGAAATTGCCAAGTTGATTCTAAAATTTATATGGAAATGCAAAGACCTGGAATAAATAAAGCAATGTAAAAGAAAATATGTAAAAACAAACATAAGAACTAAAATAGAAGACTGGCACTACTTGATTTTATGACTTATCATAAAGCTACAGTTATTAAGACAGTGAGTGTCATACTGGCATAAAAATAGACAAATAAATGGTAAAGAATAGCGATTCCAGAAATTCCTACACACATACACATGATTTTCAACAAAGTTTCAAAAAAAAAATGGAGAGGAGCCTGGCGGGCTACAGTCCATAGGCTCACAAAGAGTTGGACACAACTGAAGCGACTTAGCACAAACATGAACAAGACTTTAGAAATTACAGTAATTCCAAGAGTCTTTATAACAATTTCATCCCCAAAATGATGTCCCCTGGTGCTCACAGGTGTGCAAATGCCCAGAGCAAAGACACCTGGCCTGAACTACTTGCTATGTAGCCCTGAGCAACCAGCAGGCCTTTGGGGCCCACTTTATTGGTCTAAGTGTCATCTCGTCTCTGAGCTGTCTTCAGGGTCTGATGTAAAATGATTGGGCTCCCCACCCCCCACACACACTGATGGTTAGATGGCATCAGCAATTCGATGGACATGAGTTTGAGCAAACTCTGGGAGTTGGTGATGGACAGGGAAGCCTAGCATGCTACCGTCTATGGGGTGGCAAAGAGTCAGACACGACTGAGTGACCGAACTGAACTGAACTGAACTGAACTAAACATTGGGCCCGGAGACTTCTGACTTCTCTCTTTTTCATTCCAGCTGCTCCATAATCCAGCTCAGGTCTCCTCTCTTCTAGGAAGCAGAAAAGAATCAACACTTCTTGGCTACCTACCACTCACCTGGTATTTTCCATGTATTATTTCTATAAGTAGGATCTCATAGTCAAAAGATACTCCTTCTCTCAAGAAGCCATTTGTAGACCAGTATTTGCATGGAACCTGGAATATCTTCTGGGAGCAAATCTTGATATGCTGTTGATGCCTGTGACTTGGACATGCCTAACAGACTTGAGGGCGATGGGTGGGGAAGCCCTTACCAGAAGCCAGAAGGGAAATTGACTCTAATAACCCAGACTGGGCAACAGGCCCTCAGGGCTGCTGGGGAAAGCTAGACTGGGTTAACAGATAATCTCTGCTCAGCCCTGACATTCTAAGAATATTCCACATTTGAAAGAGCTATCTCACCAAATTCTGACTCTCTGGGATCCTAGCAGACTGTGGAGTTCACTAATGGAGTGTAAGTGCTGTCTCTTATACACATCTCAAAAAATTTGATTCTTCCCTTACACCAGATATAAAAATTAAAATTGGTCATAGAATGTATACACTAAAATTATAAAACTTGTGAAAAAAAGTGCTAGTATCCTTGAATTTGGCAAAGATTTTCTTATGCAGGACACAAAAAACAATGAATTATAAATTTAAAAAATCAGTAAACTGGACTTGACCAAAATGAGGAACTCTTGCTCCTCAAAAGACACCCAAATGAAAAGGCAAGTTACAAACTGAGAAAATATATCTGCAAAAAATGTATATGACAGAGGACTTGAATATACCATATGTAAAGAATCCTTGCAACTCAATAATAAAAGGCCAGAAACTCAATGCAAAAACAGGAGAAACAAACTGAATAAAATAACCTCCTCATGAAGCTGACTATGAGGAGGGCAGCTAAGCAGACCGAAAATATACTCTAATGTCATTAGTCATGATGGAAAGGCAAATTAAAACCTCACTGAAATACCACTGCATATTCATTAGATTGGTAAAATTCAAAAGATTGACTATATTAAGTACTGGCAAGGACATGAAGCAAATGAAACTCTCACTGTCTGCTCCCACGTGAATGCTCATCAGTTGTGTCCGACTCTATGCCCTAGGACTCCCCTGGGTTTAAGTTTGAGGATCAGTCCTCCTGGGGACTTGTTTTAGTTGCTAAGTCATATCTGACTCTTAGGCTCCTTTGTCCATGGGAGTTTTCAGGCAAGAATACTGGAATAGGGATCATTTACCACTGGGCTACTTGGGAAGCCCCTCATTTACTTTTCATGGGAATGTTGTTGTGTTCGGTCGTGTCTGACTCTGCCACCACATGGACTGCAGCGCTACAGACTTCCCTGTCCTTCATCTTCTGGAGCTTGCTCAAACTCATGTCCACTGAGTCGATGATGCCATCCAACCTTCTTGTCCTCTGTTGCCTCCTTCTTCTCTGCCTTCTATCTTTCCCAGCATCAAGGTCTTTTCTAATGAGTCAGCTCTTCACATCAGGTGGCAAAAAGTACTGGAATGCAATATGGGAAGGTAAAATGATATAATCACTTTAGGAACTAAGCTTGAGGAATTCCTTAAAAAGTTAATAGTACACTTCCTAATTAAGTGTTGCCAGATAAAAGACACAAAGTTAAATTTGAATTTCACATAAACAGTGAAAAAATTTAAGTATGTCCCCAAAGGGACATATATATACTAAAGAATTGCTTGTTTATCTAAAATTCAAATTTAACTGGGGTTTATTATTTTTGTTTACTAAATCTGGCAATTCTACTTCCCATACAACCTAGCCATTCCATTCCTAGTTATTCACCCAATAAAACACGAAAATACATGTCCAATTGTACACCAGTGTTCAAAGTGGCTTCCTTTGTAATAGCCATAAACTAGAGACAACCTAAGTGTCTATGAGCAAAATAATAGATAAACAATCTATGGTGTAGTCATAAAATGGATTACTAACCAGTAATAAAAAGGAATGAACTATTGATACACGCACACACAAAAATGGATAAATATTAAAGTAATTATGCTTAGAGAAGCCAGACCCTCCCCCTCAAAAGAGTACATATCAAATTATTCTTCACATAAATTTCCAGACAATGCCAACTAATCCATAGTGACAGAAAGATTATCATTGACTACCTAGGGCATGTAAGGATTGGGATGATATTAGGGGGAAAGATGGTTTTTGAACTTCTCAGAGTGATGGATAATTCCTTATCTTGATTATGATAATAGTTTCACTTTGTTTACCTATTTCAAAACTCATCAAGTCGTATTCTTTAAATGCATGCTGTATATTGTAGGTCAATTATACCTTAGTAAAGCTGTAAAATTTTATTTCTAATTTTCTTTTATTCTGATAAAATAGTCTGTAAAAATCTAGTAGTTAAAACATGCATTCTACTTACTTATAGAGACAAAATCCACAAATACAAGAACTAAAAAAAAACCCACAGTGTTAAGGTAAAATTTGAGTTAATATTCACAAATATTAAGCCAGTGTATTTTAACTTTCCCTATAATTCATCTTCCTTTGCAGTCTTCTCTCTCATAGAGAGCCCTGAAGCTTATAACCAGAAGGTAGAAGAAAGCCAAAGTATCTGCTTTCAGATTAACAGAATAATGGACTAGCAAATTAAACCTGGTAAGGGATGCGTTTCCTACAGTTTTTAGTATATCAAGGGGTAGGTTTGGAAGACTAGTTCATAGATTTTTCTATCAGTAGTGTAGAGACAGTGTCTCTTCCATTTGCGACAAAATACATGCTATGGTTGAAAGAACATAATAAAGTAAGAGAAAAATCCACTGTTTCTAGCCCAAAGAGTGGCAGAGAAACAGAAAATAGGGTCTGGAGGAGGAAGACAGATGCCACGGTTCTCCTTTTTTACATCCTCTCGAGTCTCAAGGGGGATTCCTATGTGGCTAAGTTGTAAAGAATCTGCCTGCAATGCAGGAGATAGTTTCAATCCCTGGGTCAGGAAGATTCCCTGGAGAAAGAAATGGAAGCCCACTCCAGTATTCTAGCCTGGGAAATCCCATGGACAGAGGAGCATGGTGGGTTACAGTCCATGGAGTCACAAAAGAGACAGGATTTAACAAGTTCCCAGGAGGACTGACCGTCAAACTTAAACACAAGGGAGGCGCAGGGCATAGAAAGATCTGTTCTGCTTCTGTTGGAAAGCACCATGACCCCCTGCCCACAGCTGGGGCACAACCAGAGCCTTTTTGCTGTAGCCAATGGGGAGGAGCCAGAATTTGGCTTCTCTGAGTCTTGCCAGCTTTCTGTGTGGTTAGGTGTCCAGAAACTTTTATGTGCCTCAAGGGGGACACATGGAAAGTCACTGAGGGTGCTGGCTGGCAAGACTCTAGCAAGCGCTGGAGCTACGGAAACCTTTAAACACCAGTGAGAACCAGAAGTGAAGCCCATTAATAAGATGTTGGAGGAGATGTCTGGAAGCAATGCTTAAGACAAGGGAGAGACCACCAGTTTACTGACGCAGGAGTTAACTTCAGAGCTTGGCCCAATGACTAGACGGTGTGAAGACCTCTTACATATTACCACAAGCATCTCACTGTGAAAAGGAAATCAAAATAGAGTTAGTTTTGCTAAAAGAGCTCTCTAAAATGGTGCTGGGAGGTTATTAAGGAAGTGTGACTTAGGCACATCAGCCTGGATGAAATCTAACATTTTGACCTGATGCAGTAACCCAGAAAGACTGCCAGAAGCTCAAGCTGCTTATCACATCTTTACCCAAGATAACTCGTGACAGTCAGCATGTTTCAGACCCCTACCCTAAAACAATTTGTGAGTCCCTAGGGCAAATATTTTCAGACCCAGGTACAGAGTCAGTAACAATTCATACTAGGCAACTTTTTAAAACTCTGTGGCTTTTCATTTTTTCTAAGTCCCTCTTTCTCATCCTCGGAAGACTCCTTCAGGTTCCCCAAATTCGGGTCTCCTAAATTTTACTTCTTAAGACCCTAAATAAGCTCTTCTTATTTGCAGTCTCCGGACTTATTTTTTTGATACCACAAATTCCAACACTGATACCATCTTCCAGAGGAATAATGTGTATGTGGGTGGGGGAAGGGGGACGCTCAGAGAGTAGGCAATTTGCCTAAATAAACTAAACTACCCAATGGCACAATGTGAGTTTATTTCACTGGAATAAATAGTTTTCTGACCCTACTTCTCTAACCACCCCTTCCAATACCCAAAGGACCTACACTCGAAAGGAAATCTAGGTTACAGACAAAATGAAAAATTTATATCCAAAGCACATGAATGTAATAAATTTGTAAACCATTACCAAGATAAGACAAGAGATGTTTCAAGGCATTCGGTGCTCAAGGGCAATAGTGGTAGCCCATAAATGAAAGATAGATTCAGAGGTGGGGCTGACTCATGCAGGATGGGCAGAATTGGGGTCAAGTAGATAGGATGGGACACATCAGATGAGAAGGATCTCATGAACAAGGGCCCGAGGTGAGGGTGGGCAATGGAACAGAGAGCTTCTGCCGGGCCGGTGGTGTCCTTGTGGGTTAGCACCCCCTGGGAACTCAGCAGTGAGTAAGCTCAGATGGGGCAGGCCCTGAACTTGCAAGTCCAGGCCTGGACTTGACTTCTAGAGGCTTTGCAAAGAGAAAACCAGAGGAGACTTCCCTCATGGCCCAGTGATTAATGCATGGGGCTCAGTGGTTCTATCTGGTCAGGAAGCTAAGATCCCACATGCTGCTTGTTGTGGCAAAAAACAAAACAAAGCAAAACAAAAACAAAAACGCAAAATTCAGAGAATGCTAGCTGGCTCCTCAATAGGCAAAGAAAGTCAAAGTGGCTACCTGATGGCTCTTGGTGTTTGCAGAGCAGCAAAGGGCTTCAACACATCACTTAGGCCAAAATGATTCTTAGAGGCACTAGAGACAAGGAAACCAAAGCCTAGCTGGCCCTGGCTAGTTGGCACACTGTAACGGGAGCTCTTATTGTTTCGTTTCTATTCTCTCCACAAAGAAAATGTACTGGGTTGATCTTTGGGAACCAGCCTATCTCACATGTCATGCCATCTCCTGTGGCCGAGTCACTTAGCCTGACAGGACTCCTTGCTGAGAGGTCACAGAACAGAAAAAGGCGTTGGTCCCACTCTCATCCATTGCTGGCAGGAATGCACAATGGTTCACCACTTAGGAAGACAGTGTGGCAATTTCTTACAAAAGTGAACATAGTCTTAACATGTAATCCAGCCGTGGCACTCCTTTGTATTTAGCCAAATGAACTGAAAACTTCTGTCCACACAAAAAGTTGCATACAAATATTTAATACAACTTTGTTCATAATTGTTCAAACTTGGAAACAACAAAGATGCCCTTCAGTAGGTAAATGGATAAACTGTGGTCCATCCAGATAATGGAATATTACTCAGAGCTAAAAAGAAAGATGTTAGAAAGCCATGAGCAGATATGGAAGAAACTTGAATGCATATTACTAAGTGAAAGAAGCTCATCTGGAAAGGCTACATACTGTATGATTCCAACTCATGGCCTTCTGGAACAGGCAAAACTAGGGAGACAGTAAAAAGATCAGAGAGGGGTAGGGAGAGATGAATAGGGAAGGCACAGAGGATTTTAGGGTAGTGAAAACCCTCTGAATGATGTTAGTAACATAACGATGGCTACATGTCATTATGCATTTGCCAGAATTCATCAGATGTACAGCACAAGGATTAAACCATAATGAAAACTATAGACTTTTGGTGACTATGATGTGCTAGTGTAGGTTGGTTAGGTATAACAAATGTACGCCTCTGGTGAGAGGTGTTGATAACAGGAAAGGCTATGAATGTGAGGGACTCTGGAATTATATGGGCAATTTCTGCACCATCCCTAAAGTTCTGCCATGAACCTGATCTAAAAAAATAAAGTCTTAATATTTTATTTGAAAGCTAACAGAGATCAGTAATTATTTTAAATGAATAATGTTAACCTTTGAAGAAGAGACAAATTTAAGAAAAACAGTACTCATTAGGACTTCAGGGCCTTCCTAGGCGACAATAGCAGTAAAGAACCTGTCTGCCTACAGGAGACATAAAAGAGACTCAGGTTCAAACCCTGGATCAGGAAAATGTCCTGGAGGAAGAAATGGCAACACTCTCCAGTATTCTTCCTTGGAGAGGAGCCTGGCGGGCTACAGTCCATAGGCTCACAAAGAGTTGGACACAACTGAAGCGACTTAGCACAAACATGAACAAGACTTTAGAAATTACAGTAATTCCAAGAGTCTTTATAACAATTTCATCCCCAAAATGATGTCCCCTGGTGCTCACAGGTGTGCAAATGCCCAGAGCAAAGACACCTGGCCTGAACTACTTGCTATGTAGCCCTGAGAAACCAGCAGGCCTTTGGGGCCCACTTTATTGGTCTAAGTGTCATCTCGTCTCTGAGCTGTCTTCAGGGTCTGATGTAAAATGATTGGGCTCCCCACCCCCCACACACACTGATGGTTAGATGGCATCAGCAATTCGATGGACATGAGTTTGAGCAAACTCTGGGAGTTGGTGATGGACAGGGAAGCCTAGCATGCTACCGTCTATGGGGTGGCAAAGAGTCAGACACGACTGAGTGACCGAACTGAACTGAACTGAACTGAACTAAACATTGGGCCCGGAGACTTCTGACTTCTCTCTTTTTCATTCCAGCTGCTCCATAATCCAGCTCAGGTCTCCTCTCTTCTAGGAAGCAGAAAAGAACAACACTTCTTGGCTACCTACCACTCACCTGGTATTTTCCATGTATTATTTCTATAAGTAGGATCTCATAGTCAAAAGATACTCCTTCTCTCAAGAAGCCATTTGTAGACCAGTATTTGCATGGAACCTGGAATATCTTCTGGGAGCAAATCTTGATATGCTGTTGATGCCTGTGACTTGGACATGCCTAACAGACTTGAGGGCGATGGGTGGGGAAGCCCTTACCAGAAGCCAGAAGGGAAATTGACTCTAATAACCCAGACTGGGCAACAGGCCCTCAGGGCTGCTGGGGAAAGCTAGACTGGGTTAACAGATAATCTCTGCTCAGCCCTGACATTCTAAGAATATTCCACATTTGAAAGAGCTATCTCACCAAATTCTGACTCTCTGGGATCCTAGCAGACTGTGGAGTTCACTAATGGAGTGTAAGTGAGGGAGAGAGTACTTTTGATCCTTATTCTCCCTATCAGAGCCATGACCCTAAGTCATGAATCCAGCTTAAAGAGCTGCTGATACACATCACTCTGTACTCTATAGATGTTTGTTAAGTAAATGAACCAAGCCATTTTGCATCATGAAGCTCAGATCCTCTGCTGTTTTTTGGTGAGTCTTCATGAAAGTTTCACCAAATGACCAGTCTGAGCCAGTAAATAATGAGGAATGTGAGTTTTGAGTGGTACCCTTGTATAATTGTGGGGGTCAGAGGCTGGTGAGTAAAGGGTCACACCCCAAAACTAAGGAATACCAGGACTACTTACGGACCTGTTTTCAGGAAGTAAATGTCCTCATGAGTGGGTCAGACACCAATATTAACATGACCTCAGTTGTATCCTCAGGATGAGATCTTAAGTTCATATTTCACTTAATTCTCATGATACCTCTGCAGTTGGAGGAGGGCATGGCAACCTACTCCAGTATTCCTGCCTGGAGAAGCTCATTGACAGAGGAACCTGGTGGGATATTGTACACAGGGTCACATAGAGTTGGACACAACTAAAGCAATTTAGCACACACCACTGCAATAACATACATATTTCCCCCATTTCACTGATTAATAAACTATTATTACAATCATATCAAGATTATAATATGATTGTATTACATATCTCATCTATCCATTAGATTTTCTCAGTGGCACATGGCCATAAGCATTTATTTCTCACTCAGGCACCTGTGGGTTGGCTGTAGTTCAGCTCATCTAGGCTGGGATTCATTCCAGACTGTAGGAGGTCCAAGCATGCCTTGTGTATCTTTTTGTCTTCTGGGGTCAGCAGGCAGCTGGGGCATGCTGAATGGAATTAGAATATGCACCCCAAAATATGCTGCTTTGGCATAAGGGTTATTGACAATCTGCAGATACAGGAAAAGTCCCCTGCCCTTCTGTTTTCTGCCAAAAGCAGGGCACAAATTTCCCTTTGTAATGATGTCCCCTCCTTTCTCATACCAGGAAGAAGAGAGCAACTCTTATCACTAAAGATGGAGAGTCAACACTGAGATGAGTCTGCATTAAAGAATCTTTCTAAAATAGCCCTTATGTTCCGTTAGTTTCCCCATATATTTCCTAGTTACTTCCCACAATACATCATCCCTCAAATCCCAAACCCCCTTTCTTTTGTTAAAATGGTATATAAGCTCTTGGGTCTGGCCATTTCTTTGTGTTTCTCTTTTTCTGTGAATTCTCACATGTGTAATATATTAATTTTAAGAGTTGTCATTTATTGCTTTAATCTGCAGGTCCACATTGAAAGAACTGAAGAGGGTATAGGTGACGTTTATCTTCACCAAAAATTTCCTGGCAAAAGGTTCAAAACCCAATCAGGCAAGCGTCTTAAAGCCTTCATTCATATCAGCTCCAGTAAGGTCCTGTTGGCTAAAGCAAGTCATATGTGTAACCACGTGGATGAGGAAGACTATGCCTCCCGTAGACGGAGGGGGCTTGCCTTCAATTTCCGTTTGTCTGATACCAAAACTGGAGCTCCTGTTTTGCAGCCTTCATTGACTGCTCCCTTCTATACATTCCCGAGGCTTGTTGTCTTTACCACTCGTGAAGCTTGTTGTTTTCGCCACTCAGTCACACACTTTTGTCACATTGTTCAGGCCTTTGATCTTTGGTATTTGCTGTTTCCCCTGTGGGATCATTTAGTTATTAAAGCAGGGGCTTCGGGTCACTCTAGGCACCTGTACAATGATGGTATAGAGAAGGAGAATGGTAAAGAATTGTTGAAGGACTAGTCAGGTTTGTTTTTCCTATTTCCTACCAAGAAGCCTGAAATAAGTGCCGTTGTGCGTATCCTGCCAGATTACGTGAGAAGAAGCCCTGAACTGAACATATAAACTGCGGCTGCACAGTGCTGAAAGAATTCGACAGCTCTTCATTATTTCGGAGGATCTTCCACAGCAAGTACAGCTGATTTAATCAGCACAGTGTCCTCTTTGCAGACTTAATTAGCAGCTCTTGTCAAAACGTAGCTTCCTGTTAAAAGCAGACTTAAAAAAATTATTCCAAGCTTATCTCCTTATTTTCAGTTACATTTCATCCAGACAAGACACCAAAATCTCACTTTCTTTTTTAAGTTGAGCTATAATTGACATATAACATTGTGAAGTCTAAGCTGTACGATATGTTGATTTGATACAATTATGTATTGCTATATTATTACTAGCCTAGCGTTAGCTAACACTTCCATCGCACCATGTAATTTTCATCTCCTTTTTTCTGGTGAGAACATCGAAGCTCTACTTTCTTACTAACTTTCAAAGAAAATATTGTTAAAAATTAAAAATAGAACTACCACGTGATCCAGAATTCCCGCTTCTGCTTATACAGCGAAAGGAAATGAAAATAGGGGCTTGAAAAGATGTCTGCAACTCTTATGTTTATTGTTGCTTTATTCATAATAGCCAAGATATGGAAACAACCTGTGTCCATTGATGGATGAATAAAGAAGACATAGTGTAAATGTATAATGGAATATTATTCAGTCATGACAAAGAAGGAAATCAGTCCATGCCAATCTGGATGGAACTTGAGGGCATTATGCTAAACAAGTCAGACAGATAGAAGTATTATATGATCTCACGTCTATGTGGAATCTGAAAGGACCAAACAGAAAGAAGAGTGGTCGTTACCCAGGACACCCGTGGGGGAACTGGGGAGATATGAGTCAAAGGGTGCAAGCTGGCAGTTAGAAGAGGAATACGTTCTGGAGACACAGTGCACAAAATCTCACTTTCTAGAGTTAAGAAATGAAGAGTCAAGAATGCCCTTCCCCTAGTCAATCAGAGATGATGATAATACTGGTTAACATTTACTAAGCAGGAATATGTATCAGGATTATGCATTCATAACCTTATTCAATCTTTATCTTACCCCATCTTATAACTGTTAAAATTATTCCCATTTTGCAGCTGGGGAAAATGAGATTTAAAGAGATTATGAGACTTTCCTGGGGTCATCGTGTTTAGGAATGATGGAGGGGACATCAACCCTAACCAAAGAAAAATCTGTGCTCTTTAGTGCTCTAAATCTCTACTGTGTTCTTTTATATATTTTATTTTAATGAACTATTTCAAACATTATAGAAAATAACAGTCAGGTACTCACCAACAAGTTTTATAAAATGCTTGGTGAAGACTCTGTATTCCTACTGCAGAGGGCCCAGCTTCCATCCCTGGTCGGGGAGCTAAAGCCCAACCAAAGACCCTGCATGCAAGGATAAAGTTTTTTTGAATAAATAAAACAATATGCAGACGCAGAGACCTTCCCACAGGTACCCCTCCTTCCACCTGTGCCCTCCCTGTATGCCTAGTGTTAGGTTGCTTCAGTACTGTCCAACTCTTTGCTACTCCAGAGACTGTAGCCCACCAGGCTCCTCTGTACATGGGATTCTCTAGGCAAAAATGCTGGAGGAGGTTGCCATGCCCTCCTCCAGGGGATCTTCCTGACCCAGGGATGGAATCTGCATCTTCTGTATTGGCAGGTGAATTCTTTACCACTAGTGCCTGGAAAATCCCATGGATGGAGGAGCCTGGTAGGCTGCAGTCCATGAGGTCATGAAGAGTAGGAGACTCATGAGCGATTTCACTTTGACTTTTCATTTTCATGCATTGGAGAAGGAAATGGCAACCCACTCCAGTGTTTTTGCCTGGGGAATCCCAGGGACGGGGGAGCCTGGTGGGCTGCCGTCTATGGGGTCACGCAGAGTCGGACATGACTGAAGCGACTTAGCAGCAGCAGCAGCAGCAGCGCCTCCTGGGAATCCCTCTATGCCCAGGGGGATCCAGTATTTGAATTTAGAATGTCTAGTTTCAGTGTACTTTTAAGACTTTTGCTGTGTATGTAAACAAAGACAAACATTTTATAGAATCGTTTTGAGTGTTTTAAAATTGTATTTTAATAGTATCCTTCTAAAATTTGCTTTTCATTCCACCCTGTGTGTTTGATATATATGTTGATATATATACAGGAACATTAAAACAGGATTACTGATATGTAATATTTCATTTTGCAACTATACTGTTAGTTATCCATTTTCCTGTTTGTTTGGATTTTTTTTAGTACTAACAACATGTCAATGGCTGTTTTCTGAACATATTTCTCCATGCACAGGTGCTAGAAGTTTTTGATAATACATAACAAAAAGTTCAATTACTGTGTCAAAAGATATGCATATTTTCTACTTAATAGCTATGTAGCTGGCTAATGTGTTAATACCTATTTATACTCAGCAGACCTGAGAGTTCTGCATATCTTGTATCCTTAGCAACATTTGGAATGGTCAAAATTTTTAAGATTTTCCAATCACGTGATAGTCAATGGTAGTTTGTTTTAGATACTCTGAAACCTCTAAGAAAGGCCGGGATGGAAGGAGCCACCTGAAGAACACATGCTCTGTGACACAGATTGCGTCACATGTTTCCAATCTTACTCAGGGCTCACAGCAATCCTGCAGAGCAGGAATTACTATTTTGGTTTTCAAAATGAAGAATCCAAGACGCGATTGATGAGTCGTTTGCCCAAGATGAACTTGCAGGCTGGATGCACCCTGTGACGTCAGTATGTGCCTGCCCACCTCTAGACCCCGTGTTGTGTGGTTGCTGTCCTCTCGTATTCCAGAGCCAGTAGAGTCACTCTCCTGCATGACTTTTCAGGAGTACCAGGCTTAGTAACCCCCAACCAACTCCAGTCCTATACTGCCAAGTATGAGTAAAATAGCATAAATGAGAAAATATCTCATCTTTATTTTTGTATTGCTGTTGTACTTGCCTTCCAATATTTTTTTCATGATTTGGTATTAGTGTGTATGGCAAAATGATTACCACAATAAGTATAATTAACAATCATCTCCATACATAATTACAAAAACGTTTTTCCTTGTGGCAAAGACTTTTAAGGTTTACTCAGAAGTTTTCAAAAATACAATACAATATTATTATCATCACCACTATACAGTATATTCCTTTGACTTATTTATCACTGTAATTTTGTACCTTTCGACCTTTTGTACCGTGCATTTCACGGTATTCCCATTTCCTGATTTTGAAAGCATCAGTCTGTTTTCTTTATCTATGAACTTGGTTTTTGTTTGTTTCTGAAGTTCCATAGATTAAGTGAGATCACATGGTGTTTTGTCTTTCTCTGTCTGGCTAATTTCATTTATTTCAGCATAGTGCCCTTAAGGTCAATCCATGTTGTTATAAGTGACCAGATTTCATTCTTTTTTATGGGTGAATAACATTCCATATATATACCACAGTGTCTTCTCTTCATCCATTAAAATCAAGGTTTGTGGCGTCTCCAGCTTTGTTCTTTATTCTCAGGATGGCTTTGACTATTCAGGGTCGGTTATAGCTCTGTACACATTTTAGGACTATTAGCTGTGACAAGTGCCATGGGAATCTTGATAGTAATTGCATCGACTCTGCAGATTGCTTTGAATAGTATGGACATTTTAACACATTAATTCTTACAATTGCTGAGCTGGACTACCTTTCCATTTACTTGTGTCTTTTTCAGTTTCTTTCATCAATGAGTTATAGTTTTCATGAGAAGAAACATTTACCTGAGGAGACAGATCCAAAAAACATTGCTAACACTGATTTCAAAGATCTCACTGCTTGTGTTTCCTACTAAATGTTTTATGGTTTCAGGCCTTAATTTAAGTCTTCTTAAGCTTGTTGACATTTTAAGCTTGTTTTTGTATTATAGATGGTATAAGAAATTGGTCTAGTTCATTATTTTTCATATGACTGTCTAGTTTTCCTAGAACCATTTATTAAAGAGACTGTTTATTTCTGTGTAAATGTCCTGGATATTTTGATAGGGATTATACTTAATCTGTAGATTGCTTTGGCTAATATAAACATTTTAATATCAGTGTGGAATATCTTTCCACTTATTTGGGCTGTCTTCAGCTCCTTTCACCGATGTCTTATAGTTTTTGAGGAGTACAGATCTTTCACCTCCTTGGTTAAATGTATTTTTTGGTATTTTATTCTTTTTGAAATAATTGTAAAACATATTTCTTTAATTTTTCTTCTAGTAGTTTACTATTAGTGTATAGAAACAAAATGGATTTAGTGACAGTGGGCATCCTTGTCTTGTTTCTGACCTTAGAGGAAAAGGTTTTAGCTTTTCACCATTCAGTATGAATGCCAGTTCATATCAATATATCACCTTTATTATATTGAACTATGTTCCCACTATACCAACTTTGTCAATTTTTTTTTCATAAATAGACATTGAATTTTGTCAAATGCTTATCCTGCATCTATTGCAATGCATTGTTTGAATAAATGAATGAGAAGTGGGGAGGTTATAGTTAGATCTCCCTCCTGACTTTTGGGAAGACCTCTGAAGGAGTCAAGGAGCTCTGTCAACTAACTAACAAACATGTAATGAATTAGAATTGTGTGCAAGGCAGTAAGTCCTTCCCACCCTTCTTAAGCTGGTCAGTACCTGCTCTGTAGCTACTCAGGGATCTGCCAATCACAGGGGCCTGCCTGATCACAGAGGAGCCAGGGGTCTGAGATAAAGAGGAAAGAGAATCCCCAAAAGATCACAGCCATGACACACTCTGCTCTCAACTACTCAGGGACTAAATATAAGATTAAAATTACAAATCTCATTTTCTGGAAAGCAAATTCTATTGAAGCACTCAAATTTTATATTCTTCTCCAAACACAGCTGAGATTCTGGTGCTATTTTAATTTTTGTCTAAATAATATTTTTTACCAATTACAAAAGTTACAAGTAAATTATAGAAAAATCTGGAGAATATGGAAAAGCCCCTATATCTCCATAATTCCTATAGCCAAGGTCTCCTGTTGCTAGTAAGGTTTATATTTTCAGGTTTTGGACCTAGATATAATAGATTGACCACACTGCTTTGTAATCTTTTTAACTTATAGCTTGTAATCTTATATCGTTTAGCTCTTGTTTTCACTTAACAACTTTCTATGTCAAAAAATCAGTTGGCCTCTGAGGGTGAAAGTATATTTGAGGGCTCAGCTGCTGGCTTGCCCAGCTGACCTGCAGCTCTGCAACCCTTGGTAACCAGACACTCCTGCACATGTTGCTCTTGCCCTGTAAATTCTAGAGATTCAGAACCTAGAACTAGCTAGAATCTAGAACCTGACTAATCTTCAGGAAGAACTGATAGGTTCAGTTTAGCACCAGCTCTGAAGATCTCTTGGGAAGCTCTGTGAGAGAAAAAGGAAGATGAAACTCTCTTGAAATTGTCAACTTTAGATAAAGGAATCAAATGATTCTCAAACAGGTGCTTTGTTTGATCAGCTTTATTGTGCTCAGTTATGTCCAACTCTTTCTGACTCCATGGAACCACTCCAATATCCTTGCCTGGAGAATCCCATGGACACAGGAGCCTGGCAGGCTACAGTCCTAAGGGTCACAAAGAGTTGGACACAACTGAATGACTAACACATGCAATTCTTGCCAGGATTGACTGGCAAGGCGGATTCTTTACTGCTGCACCATCAGAGAAGCCCTTGAGCATTTTAAATGTGCATAGATAAGAGAAGCTAGATTAGATTAGATTAATTGGGCTTGGGTTTTTTGTTTTTGCTTTTGTTTTGTATTTTTTCACTTTTTAAAATTACAATTGACCTTTGTTTTCAATATTTCAGTCTTTAAAAGAGAGCTTGTGGACTTTGAGATCATGTGATCTGAGCTAAAGTCTTGGCTTTAACACTTCTTAGAGATCTGGCTGGGTCAAGAGACTTAACTTCTTTATGCCTCAGTTTTCACATCTGTAAAATGAGACTCAGAATATCTGCTTCTCAGGCTATGGCAAGCATTAAGTCTGTGTGTCTAGTGTATGGTAAATACTTAGAAAACAGTAATCCTCTTTTCCTGTTCTCTTAGTTCAAAGCAAGTCAGTTGTAGTTTCAGTATAAATGTGGAATCCTTCCTAAGTGTTCTATTTACAATTTCAAGCTCACGGACTCTCTAAGATTAGCATGAGATCTTATTTCAGTTAATAATTCACTGCAATAAATGTGAATACTTCTTGAAAACTGTAAAATACAGTATTATAATTACCAGTTTGAATAATGTTGGGAATAGTAGAGAAGCAAACAGAGGAAATAAATGACTCAAGTAATGGAAATCATGTAGCCTCCCTTGTACAAAGGTGAGCCTGGACTGTTGGTATATCAGTTGCACTGAGTTCTAAATTGGGGATCTGGATATAACCATTTGGATGGTTGGCATCATTCATTCTTTCCATTGCATTGGAAAAATCAAATCGATGTGGAAAGGTAACTCAACTCACGCTTGATGAATTCATAAATGTCAGCAGCCTCCTACTGACAGGCAGGACTGCAGCTCTAGAAATGTCTTTCCCAGTCCTTTCTTGACATGCTAAGCAACCTGTCCCGATAGCTCCTCTGGTCTCACTCCCACACCAGACTTGAGATACCTGCTCTTCTTAACTGTCTTCATGCCTGTTCCACAGAGGTTCAAATCACAAGGGGAAAAAAGTAATTCAATGGGGGAAAGAAGCATCTCTTCAACAATTGGTACTGGGACAACTGAATTTCCGCATACAAAAGAGTTAATTTCAACACCTACCTCACATTATATGGAAAAACTAACTCAAAATGGATAATGATATAAATGTAACAGCTACAACTGTAAAACTCTGAGTAGAAATCTGGAGTAAATTTTCATAAATATAAATTTGGCAATTGATTTTTAGATGTGACAACAAGCCAAGAAAAACAACAACAAAAGTAGATAAATTGGACTTCATCAAAATTAGAAACTTTTATGTGTCTAACATCATCAGGGAAGTAAAAAGACAACTTATGAATGGGAGAAAATATTTGCAACTCATACATCTAGTAAGGGTTTGGTATTCATTTTATATAAATAATAACTCAAAAAAAAGACAACTCAATTTAAAAGATGTGCGAAGTACTTGAACAGACTTTCTTTTCCCCAAAGAAGATATACAAAGAACCTACAAAGCACATGAAAAGGCATCACAACAACGAAAGTAGATAAATTGGACTTCATCAAAATTAGAAACTTTTATGTGTCTAACATCATCAGGGAAGTAAAAAGACAACTTATGAATGGGAGAAAATATTTGCAACTCATACATCTAGTAAGGGTTTGGTATTCATTTTATATAAATAATAACTCAAAAAAAAGACAACTCAATTTAAAAGATGTGCGAAGTACTTGAACAGACTTTCTTTTCCCCAAAGAAGATATACAAAGAACCTACAAAGCACATGAAAAGGCATCTACATCCTTCTTCATAAGGGAAATGCAAGTCAAAGCCACAGTGAGTTACCACTTTACTTACACTCACCGGAAGCTTTTTTAAAAACGGAAAGTAACGAAGAGAGACAGCAAGTACGTGGAAGAATTGGAACTCTCATACACTGTTGGTGGGAATGTCAGATAGCGCAGTGCTGTAGAGAACAATTTGATAGTTCCTCCAGATTTAAACATAGAATCACCCTTAGCATATAACTAAAAAATTAAGAGCAGGGATTCTAATGAATAAATGTACAAGCATATTCATAGCAACAGGACTTACAATAACCAAGAGGTTGAGTGAATAAGCAAATCATGGTACCCAAAATGAAGAATTGTTAAGCCATAAAAAGGCATTGATCCATGCTACAATGTCCATGAACCTTGAAATCATGATGCTTTATGAAAAAAGCCAGAAATAACAAAGTCACATATTATAGGATCTATTTATATAAATATTCAGAATAGATAAATCCATAGAGAGAGAACACAGCTCGGCAGTAGCCAGGGGCTAGGGGAGAATGAAAATATTTTGGAATGTACTAAATGCAACTGAATTGTTCATTTTAAAGTGCTTAATTTTGTGTTATAGGAATTTGTCCTCAACAAATTATTATTTTAAATCATGAGAGGTCCAAAGCCATTCTTTAACAAACAATCCAGCAGGAGTAGATAAGTGAGCCTGCTCTCTAGGAGATGAGAGTATTTCTCTTCATTTGTAAAATAAGGATGACAGTAGTTCCTGCTTCACAGATCTGGTGGGGGAATAAATGAGCTAGTCCTTGTGAAGTACTGAAAACAGAGCTGGGCTCACGGAAAATACTCCATACATTTTTTTATCACTATTGTTAATAATTCTTGCCCAAGGGACCCACTAGAAAGCTTCCTCAAAAGTCTTAACCATTCCTTCCTTCACTTATGTTAAAGTTGTAAAAAAAATCAACCGTTCTGCATTTGAAAAAAAGGTGGGACAGAACTAACCTGAGTGACCTGGGTAACTAGCATCAGTGGAAACTATGGGCAAGGGCTCGGCAAACACTACCACGTTTGTTCTTCCATCTTCTGGGCAGATATACAGTTTCCATCCTGCCACCAGGGAAACTGGGACTCAAAGAGACTGGGAAACTTGACCTCAATGATGGTCAGTTGGAGATCCAGAGTACAAAGCCACCTGGCACTTACCTAAATGTACAGTCTTCTTCTGGGTCAAGCCCATTGGAGGGGACCAAGATGAGAGGTGAAGGAAGATGAGGAAGAATGAACCTTGGGGCAAACGGAAAGCCTTCCTGAGGTTGGCGGTGCACACCCTGCCGACTGGATTCCCAACACCACTGACTTTCTAATTGGCCTCAGTAACATCCTCAATTTCTTTTATGATACATTAATCACAAGCCCCAGATTGGGACCAGCCTGATGTGGTCTCACCTCTCTACGTTAACTTGCTGATTTGAAAGGAGTTCTAAAATATTGGGCAGGACAGATGCACAGAAAATTTGAGACCTCTCCCTGTCCTCTACTTCCACCTCATCCCTGCCCCATGCCCATCACCTCACCCAGGGTGTGAGGGGTCAAGACTGACGTGTCTACCCGGGTCACCTCTTCATAGGATGATACCTGATCCTTAACCTCAGCCACCCCCCAAAATCCCAATGGATCCAGAGTTGCCCAGGTAATCAATCAGCAATATAAAGCTGGCCAGGGCATGGAAGAATGACCTCAGCTAATCAGCACACACTTTAGTTGCTTGGGACCAGTGTCAACCAAAAAGGAGGCAGAGGCATTGCCCAGCTCAGAAGACTGAGCTGGGGGTGGGAGAAAATACAGATCCACATTTTGATATTGAAATATACTAGGCAGCCTGTGATGACTCAAGGCTGGTGGTGACAGACCCCTACCGTGTGCAGTCTGGATGCCTGGGACACTGACACTCATCTAATCCTTGGCACTCCCCAACCCTGGGTCATGGTAACCCTTGACCTCCCCTGGGCTTCCCCTCTTCCTTTTACTCCCTTCCGTTGCAGGGTACCTGAAAGGCTGCACTGGAGCTTTGCTTGCATATTACCCACAGCTGGAGAGGAAAACAAAGTAGGGTATAGTGAAGGCTATGGTTTTTCCAGTAGTCATGTATGGATGTGAGAGTTGGACTGTGAAGAAAGCTGAGTGCTGAAGAATTGATGCTTTTGAACTGTGGTGTTGGAGAAGACACTTGAGAGTCCCTTGGACTGCAAGGAGATCCAACCAGTCCATTCTGAAGGAGATCAGTCCTGGGTGTTCATTGGAAGGACTGATGCTAAAGCTGAAACTCCAGTACTTTGGCCACCTCACGCAAAGAATTGACTCATTGGAAAAGACTCTGATGCTGGGAAGGATTGGGGGCAGGAGGAGAAGAGGAAGACAGAGAATGAGATGGCTGGATGGCATCACCGACTCTATGAACATGAGTTTGAGTAAACTCCAGGAGTTGGTGATGGAGGGTACAGGACTTGAGGGAGCACTTGCATGACCCTGAGAGGCAGCTCCTCCTACAGTTTTATGCCCTCAGTGCCTCTCTCAGTGCATCCCAGCCTCGTCCCGATTGATCCCTCATCCCAGAGACTGAACCCAGGTCTCCCACGTTGCAGGCAAATACTTTACCATCTGAGGTATTCCTTGGTAGCTCAGTTGGTAAAGAATTTGCCTACAGTGCAGGAGACCTGTCTTCAGTTCCTGGGTTGGGAAGATCCCCTGGAGAAGGGAATGGCAATCCACTCCAATATTCTTGCCTGGAGAATTCCATGGACAGAAGAGCTTGGTTGGCTACAGTCCATGGGATGGCAAAGAGTCAGACATGACTGAGCGACTAACACTTTCATGTTTCACTTTACCACCCAAGCCACCAGGGAAACCCTACAGAATGGAAGGGGGATATAATATTAATGCCAAATCCTCACTGAACTTCTACTATGTACCAAGCAATATAGGAAATGCTTGATACTCAGTAGCTCACATAATCCCCAAAGCAATCCTTTGAGACAGATAGATATATAAACACATCATCCCCATTTGACAGATGAAGAAACTAGGACCCTGAAGATGAAGGGATTTGCTTAGGATCTTATCACTACCTATGTGGAGGCATACAGATACAACCAGCATTGAGATGGTTTGGAGACCATGACAAAGCACAGAAATGAAAGATGAAGTGGGTGTAAACTGCAGTGGCAGTGGGAGGCAGACAGGGCACAGGATTTGATCAGTTATCAGAAAGTGGAAATTGACAAATTGCTCAGCCTGTGTGGTGGGCGAATCAGAGGAAAGAAACAAAACAGCTTTGACAGTTCCAACATTCACGGCTTTTGGGGACAGTAGAAGCTGACATCACAAAAAAGGCTCATTTCTGCTGAAATAAATAGTTCTATGTGATTTATGCGGAAGCCCCAGTTAGTGAAGGAAGGGATGAGAACCGGGAAGTATGGGAGCTGCTTTACAGATTCGCCAGGCAGCCTTGTGCACCTCCCATCTTGAACTACTCTAAATAATTCTGACATCTTCTTAGGCTGTAAATGGAAACATATGACTCCTCAGGGCTTCACTCTGACTGCCAGGATCAAGTCCAGATTCCTCAAAGAGCACGCACTCCCTTCTTGAGTGCTTATCCACCCTTCCAAGCTCAACTCTCAAAGGCTTCCATTTACAGCCCAACCTGCCCACCCTGTAAGCAATTCCTCAAAAACGTTGGAATGTCCCGTTTTACTCCTAGCCTTTGTCCTCCTTCTCTTGGAAAGTGCCTCCCTTAGCCACCACCCCCCCACC
>SJYC01011970.1:0-14715 GCA_006408675.1 Madoqua kirkii | reverse complement strand
GTATATTAAAATGTCCAACTACTTTAAAGAAATTATTGTTAATTTTTAAGATATGCTAATGGTATTTTACTTAAGATTTTTATTGAGCTATAATTGACATATAACTTTCTATTAGTTTCAAGTACACAACACAATGATTCATTATATTTATATATTATAAAGCAATCAATACAATGTCTGGTTAACATCCATCATTCTGTGACAATTTTGTTTAAAGCATTCTTATCTTTTAGAAATGCATGTTGAAATGTTTATGAATAAAATTATATGATCTTTGAGCTTGATTTTGAAACAACGTGGGAAGGGATAAAATGGGTTGGGGTATAGGTGAAAAAGTACTGGCTCTGAACTGATAATTACTGAAGCTCAGTGAAAGGCATGTAGGAATTCATTATACTTTTCTGTTTAGCTTTTTATGTGACTGAAAAAAGAAAGCATTAAAAAAGCATTTTGGAGTAAACCAAAATTCCCTTTATGAATCTTTTTCTATTAAATGTTCCCTGCATTTTGTTTTATGTATTTCAGTGCTGTATTTTTGATCTTCAAACGCTGTTTAATAGAAAGTTCTTTCTTTGCTTCCTCATAAATCACTATAATTTTTCTAGTCCTTGTTAAGAGAAAGTCATAACTTGGAAACAACCTGATGTTCATCGATGGATGAATGGATAAAGAAGATGTTATATATATATATATATATGTATACACAATGAATATTAGCCATATAAAAGGAGGAAATAATGCCATTTCCAGCAACAGGGATGGATCTAGAGATTATCATGCTAAGTGAAGCAAGTTAGAAAGAAAAGACAAATGCTGTATGATATCACTTAGTTTGGAATCTAAAATATAACACAAATGAAGGACTTCCCTGGATGAGACTCTGCAGTTCCAGTGCAGGGGGCATGAGTTCAATCCCTGGTTGGGGAACTAAGATCCCACATGCCATGGGTGTGACCAAAAAGTAATAAAATTAAATATGACACAAATGAACTTATCTATGAAACAGAAACAGACTCACAGATAAAGAAAGCAGACTTATGGTTGTCAAGAAGGGAGGGTTCTGGGGCAGGGATAGACTGAGGATCTGGGACTAGGAGATGCAAACATAGAGTGAATAAACTACAAGGCCCTACTGCATAGCACAGAGAGCTATGTTCAACATTTATGATATAGATGATAACAGGAAATAATATGAAAAAGAATACATATAACTGACTTGCTTTGTTGTACACCAGAAACTAACACAGAATTATAAATCAACACTACTTCTTCAATTTTTAAAAAAAAATCTTAGATTTGAAAACGAACTTATGGTTATCAGGAGGGACGAGTGAGAGGGAGGGATAGACTGCACATACTGGGATTGACATGTACCTAGTGCTGTATTTAAAATAGATAAACAACAAGGACCTAGTGTAAAAGAAAAAAATAATTTAAAAAAAAAGAAGAAATTTAAATTAATCACTAAATGTTAAAAGAAAACAAAGCAGAAAGCAAAACTATATGTGAATAACCATGTTTTTGATAGGTTTGAGCATCAGAAAAGAAAAAAACCTGAAAGAATACTTCAAAATATTGGTACCAGTTATCTTGGAGGGGGCAAGCATGAGTTCTTGTCTTTTTCCTTTAATGTCTCTGTGTTATTTGCTTGGGAGTACTGACTCTATGCTGTTTTTGTAGATAAATAGAAATTCAGAAAGATATTTCTTATCAAAAGCATGCCAAAGAGGAAGATTTCAAAGCGTTCCAAAAATTTTTGTAAGAAAAAACTCCTGATTTTTTTCTCCCTATTAAGTGAACTGTGCTGACTTGTCAACCATGAAACAAAGGAGAACTTGGGGGCATTTTTGAGCAAGCTTGCATTGTTCTGGGTACTGAACGTTCTCCCCTGCGATACTATTGAAATGATTAACCTGCATTAGGAAGGAGGGACTTTCTAACAAAGGTGAACTTCACTACTGCTTAAATTATATCCAAAAAATTGCTTGCAGTGTTTGAATATCGAGATTAGAAAAATCAGGGACTTCCCTACTGGCTCAGTGGTTAAGACTCTACACTTCCAGGAGGGCAGAGGGCATGGGTTTGATTCCTAGTCAGGAAATTCAGATTCTATATATCACACAGTGCAGGAACACAGAAAAAAATCCAAAAAGATCCCCTTCAGGGCAATTTCAATATGTAGCTGATCCACCAGTGAGCATTTCTGTGAGTCCCAGAAGGTCTCTAGATGTTTATCATGAAGATGAAAAGTCTAAATACATATAAAAATTAGAGAGTGTAGTGGGACAAAAAGTAATCTCTCTACGCAGTGCCCACTTTTAGTGCTGTGGTTATTCAAAGAGTGAAGAAATGAATAAAGGCTGCCAGATTTGGATAAATGATACAATGAAGATATCTGCATAACTAGAAATAAAATACTAAATAAAGAGTCTTAGGATCACTTAACTCACAAATCTAATGGGGATGGGTTAGAAATGGCTGCAAATTCTCTGCCATTCTTCCTATGGAATGGTGGAGTCTCTTCCCCTTTAACTGGGATTGTCATTGCTTTGAACAATAAAATGTGGTAAGAGTGATGCTATGTAACTTCTGAGGAAAGGCCATATGTAAAAGGCCCAGAGCTGCTGCTTCCCCAGTCTTGGTCCAATCCCATTTTGAGCCAGTCACCACCCTTTGTGAAGCCCAAGCCACAAAGAGAGGTCACATGAGAGGACCCACGGCACTCTGGTTGACAGCCTCAGTTGGGCTCCCAGCCAGCTTGAATGTGACTTAAGCGATCTTAAGACTGTTTATTATATATTTTATTTCTAGTTATGCAAACATTTCCATTGTAGTGTTTCTCCAAATGTGGCAGCCTTTATTCATTTCTTCATTCCTCCAATATCCACAGCCTTAAAAGTAGGCACTGTGTAGAGAGATTATTTTTTGTCTCATTACATTCTCTAATTTTTATGTGTATCGGTGTGAGCGAGCCATACTGGACATCATTCAACTGTCTGTCAGGTAGGACTACAGCTATTTCTCAGACACAGCCCTTTTTTCTGACATAAGATGGGTCCCCAGGTGTGGGACACTCCTACCTCACTCTCTGAGGGTTCCACTGAAGTCATCTCACCAGACCTGAGTGCGGGGCAACATGCCTGTCTGGACGGGCATTCATACAGAAACATGTGAGGGAGTCGAGAGCAGGAGTTAATGGTCACACCTACCAACTACCAGACCTGTTTCTACCCTAATTTCCTGCTCTATCTAAAATAAGTCTCCTGATAATATCTTTTCACTACTACACTTAAATTCTTAATGTTTTCCTGCCTTGAGGAGCAAAAATGACTGTTAAGAGAAACAAGGAATATGACTCCTTGATTGTTTTCAGAAAGAATGAGGAGAGCTAGAAGCAGGATAAGGTCAGGGGATCTTCACTTCCCTGAGCAAAGCTTGCCTGTTATCTTACTTGGGACTAAAACTCCAGGGGGAAGAAAAACGTCCCCTTTCTCACCTCAGCTGTTGGTGTTTGGGAAGTGACTTGCTGCCTTGATTCAAGACATGTCCCTCACGTGCTTTACTCAAGGACCAGGGCACCTGTGAGGGCAAGGGAGCTGGCCTTGGGGGCTGATGATGCCCCATGGGAGACGCCTGTGGTATTCACATCTGCCTGTAGCTGGGTTAGCAAACTGGTTTCATTCTAAGGTGCAATGTTAGCAAGCTATTCCCCTCTCTGTAGAGCTAAAAGAAACCATGTCTTAACAATCAAGGGGATCTTCACTTCCCTGAGCAAAGCTTGCCTGTTATCTTACTTGGGACTAAAACTCCAGGGGGAAGAAAAACGTCCCCTTTCTCACCTCAGCTGTTGGTGTTTGGGAAGTGACTTGCTGCCTTGATTCAAGACATGTCCCTCACGTGCTTTACTCAAGGACCAGGGCACCTGTGAGGGCAAGGGAGCTGGCCTTGGGGGCTGATGATGCCCCATGGGAGACGCCTGTGGTATTCACATCTGCCTGTAGCTGGGTTAGCAAACTGGTTTCATTCTAAGGTGCAATGTTAGCAAGCTATTCCCCTCTCTGTAGAGCTAAAAGAAAGCCATGTCTTAACAATCAGCTTCCTTAGTAATAATGGATATTTTCATCTCCGTAAGTCTATATTCTGCCTTATTTTTCACTTGATTCCAAAAGGCAAAAAGGGGACATTATTTTTGGACTTCTAAGATTCCAGTGGAAAATGTAGATACTCAGCACTAACAGGCAGACCCTAGAACTCCTCTGCAGTCTTTGTAATGAACATGGGCCAAGTAGGGAAGCACTATTTTATTCTATTTATGCTTTTGCCAAAATTGTGGGATCTTAGTTTCTCCACCAGAAACTGAACCTGGGTCCAACCTGCGTCCAACGTGGGCCCTGGCAGTGAGAGAACCAGGTCCTAACCACTGGATGAGGCAAATGATGATGCTGACAGTTGTAAACTCTCTCCAACTATTGGATTTTTAACCTTGAAACAAACAATGTAAAAATCCTGTAAAACAATGCCACATCCTAGACTGGGGCTAGAAAGCAAGTCACTTGTTAGAGGACAATGCCAGTCTGTTTCCTAGTGACTCTTTGCATCCTGTTCCCCACTTACTCCTCACCCTGTCCCTCAGCTGACCCCAGATCCACTTAGAGCTGCATTGCGTGACCCTAGTCCAGCTCATCCTAATAATGAGTCCAAGGCTAGTTCTGACCTCTGTGGCTTGGGTTTGATAGTAGTTTTCTTGACTTGGTACTTCAGAAATACTCAAGGAAACAAAAATGCAAAGAAGTGTGGGAGGTGTATCATGTACCACGTATGTTAGTCCAATATATTCTGAGGCATAACTGTATGCCAAGCACTTGGAGTAAACCAGTTCTGGGGCTAAGTGTTTACATACATTGTTGTTGTTTAGTCACTAAGTCGTGTCTAACTCTGTACCCAATAGATTGTAGCCTGCCAGGCTCCTCTCTCCATGGGATTTTCTAGGCAAGAATACTGGGATAATTTGCCATTTCCTTCTCCAGGCGATCTTCCTGATCCAGGGATCAAATCTGGGTCTCTTATGTCTCTTGTTTGGCAGGCAGATTCTTTACCACTGAGCCACCTGGGAAACTTACATACATTACTTCATTTTAATAACCATAGGAAGCCAACTGTTTCTGTCCCATATTCCAGATGAGAAAATTGACACTGAGAAAGGTTACTAGGCTTGTTAGTAAATGACAGAGTCAAGGATGGAACCCAACTCTCCAAATAATCTCAACCCCCATTCTTGGGCCTCATTCTTTAGCTGAAATGCTCTGTCGTCAGGGTCCTGAAATTCCTAACAAGTTTTCCTTTTAACTTAGCTTTGTAAGTTAAGTGCAGTGGGGCGACGGAGCAGAAGCAGACGGGCAGTGTGCAGGCCTGCAGTTCCTCCCACCCCGACTCACACAGAGCATGTGCAATGCCCTGGTGGGTCAGATAGTAAAGAATCCACCTGCAGTGTGATGGAGAATCCCACGGACAGAGAAGCCTGGTGGCCTCAGTCCATAATGTCCCACAAAGAATCGGTCACAACTAAATCAACTTTGCACACATGCATGAGTACAAAACTCCAGCAGATCACAAGTGGGAGTACAGCAAGACTCAAAGATAGGTGAGCTACATCTATAACTGATCAAGCAAAGGCCCCCAAGAGGCCATGCTTCCCATTCAAACCAGAGCTTTGTCCAAATACAAGAAATGACTAAGAAGCCATATCATCTCTTTCCTCACCACCGTTACTTTCCTGTGTTAGTAATCCACTCAAGGCTGAAAATGCTGACACAGAAGGAAAGGGTAAGCTCGAGTTCTCCCTTTCATTGCCTCCTTACTCATCAGTAAGGTAGGGAACGTCAGCAGAATCTGCACAAACAAGCAGAGAAATAAAAACAATTGAGTGAATTCTGAGTCCCTGCTGTTCTGGTGGACACAAAAACGTGTCCGAGCTAACAGACACGGATTGTGTACTTCTAGGAATGCTGCATTTGCGTTAAAAAGTTCTTGCTTGTATTTGAAGTGAAGTGAAAGTCGCTCAGTTGTGTCTCTTTGCGACTCCACAGTCTGTCCGTGGAATTTTCCAGGCAAGAGTGCTAGAGTGGGTTGCCATTCCCTTCTCCAGGGGACCTTCTCAACCCAAGAATGGAACCTGGGTCTCCTGCACGGCAGACGGATTCTTCACCATCTGAGCCACCAGGGAAGCCCTGCTTGCGTGTAAAGCTGGCATCACAGTACAAAGAGGAACCATAAAGCTCACACCAGTAATTTTAAAATGCCAACGTAGCATTCAAAGTCAAAAAGAGGGACCATGGCCGAGAGGAAAACTTATTTTTAGAACCTCTTAGGGCATTTTTTCCTGCATTTCGAATGAGGGACTCCACAAATTACGTAGCTGGTGCTGTTGTTGAGTAGTGACTTTAAATGAGGGAATGACCTCAAATTTTTGGAAATAGGTCTAGGAGGTCCTTATTTCCCTATGATTGAAAACAACTCGCTCCTTTGGGGTTTTCTTTTTTATTTCTCTCACTTCTCACAACCAGTTTAAAAAAGAAAAGATACAATCAACGCAGGTACAAGGATCCAATTTTTAAAAATCGGAGTACAAAGAGGATCACGGCCCTGCCCGGGTTTAACTTATATTTACATATTTGGAGAGGTGTGTGGTGTGGGTGTGGCTGCGGAAGCACGTTTAAAAGGCAGTATTACAAAATATACAAAGATGGTCTTTCTTAGTAGAACCTGGCCTGGTTTCCAGATGAGAGCGCTACATAACACAAATCACAGTACTACTTACTATATAACTTACAAAAAATGCTGTACAGTTGCAGGAGTATAAATATAGAATATAAATGGCTCTGTTCGGGAATCTGCATCTACACAGAGAAGGTCAGGGGAAGGCTCAGTTTGGTATCCCAACCTGCTAAAGTGATTGAGAAGCTAGAATGGGGAAGGACAGGGTCGGGAGCACGGCTGCATCGATCCCCTTTCCCAGGCTTGATTGAAGCTCACTCACTCTCCAGGGAGAACTAGGTTTGTTGAAGGTAAGAAGCAATGGCAACGGGGGCTGTCAAAGGCACAGAGAAGGCATCTGGGCCAAGAAGGAGCATACTTCCTGGATCCACAGACATGCACACACTGCCACTTGATCATGGTTCTGTGGGCAGTCCAGCCATGCCCTGGTTTCTATCCTCAGGGAAAAATTTGAGGCTTTGCAGAGGTGGAGAGGGCAGATGAACAAAGTACACTTATGGATGGGACTATGCGACAACGTCTGGAAAGAGGTTCTGGCTTTGAGGGAAGGAGGGGTGGGTGCAAGTACGGGCGGAAGCTGACCCAGATAGTCATTTTGTACAAGGAGCCAAGGGGCAGAGAGAGCTGTAGAGCTGTCCTACGCTCAGGTGCTTTATGATTCAGGGGGCAGAATGGAGGGGACTCAGAACGGCATATCTTACTCCAGAAGACTCAGCAGGGGTGATTTTTATCAGCACTAGGCTTTAGTCAGAACATATGCTGGGTTAGCTGGGTTAAGAAGCACCCAAGGCTCCTGTGGCAGAGATGAACCATCTCCCTCAAATGTTCCCCAATTCCCAGCACTCATCCTCCACCTCCCAGCTCAGGGACAGGACTGCTCTCTTACCCTGCCAGGGGATGTGAGGAGCACGGAGAAGGGGAAAAGGCCACACCGACGGTCTTCTCCAAGTCCCAGACAATGACACCATTTGCCCTGAACTGGCTGCCCTTGGACTGTATGGGAGCAGCTGCTCTTGGTTGAAGCAGGTCTTTGGTAAAAGAGAGATGCCTGAGCTGGATCATAATAAAGAAAAGTGTACATAAATATGCACCTCTGAGAACCTTCCTTAAATTCCTCCCTTGGGGCTTTTCCTTTGGAAGAGAATGGTCAGGGGGTAAAAAGTCCTATTGACCAACCCAGCTGTGTGCTGGGGCAATTGTGATCATCTCTCTGGCCAGGTTTCACTAATTCCTTTCGGTGTTGTTTTGTGCCTTCCCGAGCCTCGAAGGCCCAGGGAACGTGGGGCTGGGATGGAACTGCTGTGTGGGCTTGATACACTGGGCCAAGGGAATGAGAGCTGGGATGGATGTCATTTCTCAATGGGGAAGGAATTCCCCTGAGATGGAGGAAGACCCAGGAGGGAGCGTGTGGACTATGGGGCCCTCCTCCCGTCTCCGAGCAGCCCCTACCTACAAGGCTGTGACGCTGGAAATGATTTTGGTGCCTGAGGCATCCACCTCAGACTTAGTGACCCCATCCTGGGCCTCTTTGTCCATGGCCAAGTTATCAAACGCCTCAGAGGACTTGACCGGCTCGCCCTTCACCTCCTCCAGGTCTTCGCAGCACTTGCTGCAACGGCAGCACTGCGAGCAGCCACACAGCCCACAGCAGACGCGGCAGCAGATGCGGCAGCAGCAGCAGCAGCGCCTCTGGAAGCAGCTGGTGAGGGAGGTGATGAGCTTGTCCCAGGGCTCCAGGGAGCGCAGCCACACGGGCAGGAAGTCCCAGCTTCGGAGCTTCTGGGGCAGGGAGCCGGGGCAGCAGGACTGCAGGATCTTGAGGACCACCACCAGTAGGATCACAAGGACGATGGGCGACGCCACGCCCACCAGCACTGGCCAGCCGAGCAGGGAGAGGCCAAACACCGCCAGAGGGATCAGGAGGAAGAAGATGATCAAGTAGACGACGGCAAACCAGCGGTACTTAGCCGAGATGCTGCCCAGCCCTTTGGCCAGGCGGATGGGCAGGCGAGTGAATGGGATTGGGTACCACAGGATGATGCCTGAGATGTTGAAGAAAAAGTGGCACAGGGCAATCTGAAAAGCAAGGGGTTGCAGAGGTGAACGGATCTGCGCACGGAGAGAAGAGGGTGCCATCTAGAAGTGGAGTCATGGGTCTTCCTCACCTTCGCAGCTCAGCCCAGATGTAGAGGGATTACATTAGCTGAGGGCCTAATGTGTGTGTGGGGGTGGGAGGGGGGGGCGGCGGTGGAAAGCAGGTGAGGTCCGGAGACTGTCTCTTATACACATCTTAATATCTTTTCACTACTACACTTAAATTCTTAATGTTTTCCTGCCTTGAGGAGCAAAAATGACTGTTAAGAGAAACAAGGAATATGACTCCTTGATTGTTTTCAGAAAGAATGAGGAGAGCTAGAAGCAGGATAAGGTCAGGGGATCTTCACTTCCCTGAGCAAAGCTTGCCTGTTATCTTACTTGGGACTAAAACTCCAGGGGGAAGAAAAACGTCCCCTTTCTCACCTCAGCTGTTGGTGTTTGGGAAGTGACTTGCTGCCTTGATTCAAGACATGTCCCTCACGTGCTTTACTCAAGGACCAGGGCACCTGTGAGGGCAAGGGAGCTGGCCTTGGGGGCTGATGATGCCCCATGGGAGACGCCTGTGGTATTCACATCTGCCTGTAGCTGGGTTAGCAAACTGGTTTCATTCTAAGGTGCAATGAAGTTTAGTTTTCAGGGCCTGAAGTTTCCATTAGGCAAAATCTAACACTGAACTTTGAGAAATTGAGGCACTATGAGGTTAAGTTATTTTCCTCAAATCACACAGATGGGAGATGGGATTCAAACCCAGATAGCCTGGCTCCAGAGGCCATACACTTTGTATTTTCCTATAGGTTCCACCAGGCACTGTGCATGATGTTAGGGGCTTTGGATCAGCCCTATTCAATGCATTAGTCACTATGCACTGAGATGTGGCATAAGTGTAAAATACCTGCTGGATTTCCAAGACTTAGTCCAAAACAATTGTAAATGACTTTCGTGGTAGTCCAGTGGTTAAGGATCCACTGGCCAATGCAGGGGACATGGGTTCGATCCCTGGTCCAGGAAGATTCCACATGCTATGGAGCAACTAAGCGAGCCTGTGCACAACAATTACTGAGGCCACACTCCACAACAAGGGAAGTTAGCACAATGAGAAGCCCACTCAAGGCAACAAAGATAGCTCCCACTCACTGCAACTAGATAAAGCCCATGTGCAGTAACAAAGACCCAGTGCAGCCAAAGCAAATTAATAAATGGATTAATAAATTAATTTTTAATAAAGGAATATAAAATCTCATCATTTTTAATATTAATTACATGTTGAAGTGATAATGGTTCAGTCAAACACATTATTGAAATTAATCCCTGTTCCTTTTTGACTTTTAAAACTGCAGTCCTAAAAGTTTCAGATTTCATGAGTGATTCATATTCTATACTCATTCTATACTTCTATCAACAGCATGGGTTTAGACAGAGCCTCATCAGATCTTTAAAATAATCCTACTGAGCTAGAGATTATGGATCTTGTTTTTCAGATGAGGGAATTGATGCTCAAAGGTTAGGCCACCTGTCCAAGGGTACTGGGTGTGTAAATGGGGGACAGTGATTCAGACATCAAAGGTCATCTTGCCCAAGGTCACCTACTGATCCAGGCAAGACAGATCCCCCTGATTCTTCTCAATGTCAGGCTTAGGACACAAATGACCTCCCATTGTCCAGGCAGAGTTTGCCAAGAGGAGGGCAAGGAGACAGGAAGTGTTATCTATGTTTCTGGAATACCCTTTCCTCCTTCAGCAAAACAGCCACCTCACTTTTGTTTAAACAACCTCTGGTGATGGGAGTCTGACTACCACCCTAGGGAGCAGATGCCTTTGGTTGTTCTCAAATCTGTCTCCTTGAGGCATCTCCACATCACAGTTTTGGACACAACAGAGAAAAGCTTGACTTGGTTTCTTGTTTAGAAACCATGTGCTTACAAGACCATGGATGGGTTTGGATCCCACCCAGAGCCCCTGTTCCATGAAGCATTTCCTTACCTGGAGTGAGCTTCTCAAAGTATTGCCTGGGCTGGCTAAGGCGGCCAAGATGGCGGTGGTGGTGGTGCCAATGTTGGCACCCAGCGTTAGTGGATATGCTCTTTGAATGGATATCACACCGATACCTGGGGGGATGAAAATACAAAGCCCGTGGCATCAGCCCCAGAGGATGGCAGGAGATGGTATCAGCAGACAGAGGGAGACCCGGGGGAGAAACTCACCGATCAGTGGGGTCATAGCAGACGTGAACACAGAGCTGCTCTGAACGATGAAGGTCATGCCTGCCCCCACAAGGATAGCCAGGTAGCCAGTCACCCAGGCAAAGGGGTAAGGGAAATCTAGAAGACAGAGGGTAAGAGATGCATCACAATCCTTCTGGAGGAGGCATGGGTTGGGAGGCCCAGCTGGCATCTCTCTAGGACCCAGGCAGCAAAACTGGGCCAGAGGATTGAGTTGTGTAAACTTCTCTCCATACCCACACAGAAGTCTGAAGCTGCAAATTGGATTTTTTAGCATTCTTTCACCTTGCATATTCAAACAGTGGAAGCAAGCATGTGTTGCCAAGACAAAAACACATATTCACTGGAGTTCTGCTGAACCCATCTGGTATGCATGAAATGTTTGTGTCATTTCCCCATCCCAAATCCATGTGTTAAAACCCTAACCCCCGATGTGATTATATTTGGAAGTGAGGCTTTTGAGAGATGGCTAGGTCATGAGGTTGGAGTCCTCAAGAGTGGATTAGTGCCCTTATAGAAGGGAGAGCTTGTCCACGTGAGGACATGGTGAAAAGGGAGCCATCTATAAACCAGGAAGTGGGTCCTCACCAGAACCCCACTGTGCTGGCGCCCTGACCTTAGACCTCCCAGTCTCCAAGACTATGTGAAACAAATTTCTGCTGTTTAAACCATCCAGTCTATGAGAATTCGTTACAGTGGTTGGACTAAGTGAAGTTGCTCAGTCGTGTCTGACTCTTTGTGACCTCGTGGACTGTAGCCTACCAGGCTCCTCTGTCCATGTGATTCTCCAGGCAAGAGTACTGGAGTGGGTTGCCATTTCCTTCTCCAGAGGATCCTCCCAACCCAGGGATCAAATCCAGATCTCCGCATTGCAGGCAGGCACTTTACCCTCTGAGCCACACTAAGATGTCAACCAAATAACAAAGTACTCTGAGCCTTCAGCCTCTAGCTTTCCTCCTGTCTTGGTCTCCCAGTGCTTCATACCCTCCACTTAAAGCAGCACTGAGAATGTGAAGCAGCTTGGAAGCCTGAGACCCTGTTCTTGGCACCACCAGTCCAGGACCATGCCCCACATAGCCAACAAGCACCCAGAGAAGAGTCACTCAGTTCACCCTCATGACAACCTTGGGAGGTAGACATCCTCAGCCCCATTTCACAGCCAGAGTTCATGGGGTATGTTTTCATTGGCCAGGATGCCATTCTCAGCAATAGAGTCTCACTGGCTGTTTCAAAATTCTGATATATTTATCCAGAACCACATTTTCTTCCCAAGAGCTGAAGGGAAATAAGGGTCACAGTGGACTTCTGCTACCCTTTATTACCTAAGGGATCCTGATAAACCAAATAACAAGTACTCTGAGCATTCAGCCTCTAGCTTTCCTCCTGTCTTGGTCTCCCAGTGCTTCATACCCTCCACTTAAAGCAGCACTGAGAATGTGAAGCAGCTTGGAAGCCTGAGACCCTGTTCTTGGCACCACCAGTCTAGGACCATGCCCCACATAGCCAACAAGCACCCAGAGAAGAGTCACTCAGTTCACCCTCATGACAACCTTGGGAGGTAGACATCCTCAGCCCCATTTCACAGCCAGAGTTCATGGGGTATGTTTTCATTGGCCAGGATGCCATTCTCAGCAATAGAGTCTCACTGGCTGTTTCAAAATTCTGATATATTTATCCAGAACCACATTTTCTTCCCAAGAGCTGAAGGGAAATAAGGGTCACAGTGGACTTCTGCTACCCTTTATTACCTAAGGGATCCTGATGGACTCAGTAAAGTGCTGGGCAAACAGGGAACCTGGTAGGAAGGAAGGCCTAACTCACAGCAATTTGAACTTAAGCTGGCTCTTTCTCAAGACCTTGCAAACAAGTGCTCCCCAGGCTCCACTCAAAACACTAAGGAGGATTTCAAAGGCAGGTGGCATTGTAACTTTCACAGCTTCTCAGAGCCAAGACAGAAACTCCATGTAGAGGCTGTTGCTAGAAGAGAATTAACAGGAGCTCCCCTATGGGGGAGGGCACAAGTGACGCTACCCCTCGAAGGTCCAGAATGAGCAGCGGCAAGCTTACCAGTGTTGATTGTCTTCTTGATGACAGCAGCCACCTGCCCCCTGAGCACAGAGCCCAGGAGCTTGACGATTAGGATCAGGCAGGTACAGAGGATCAGCAGGGAGATTACCAGTAGGATGGCGCCAACAATAGCATCTGAGAGGTTGAAATTCACGAAGATGTGCCGGCCTGGAGAGACCACAGACAGCCCTTGTTAGGAGGGCATGGAGCGCCTGGCGGCCACAGATTGTTATTTATTCCCCAACATCCTGAACATCCAACAACCAGAACAGTAAGCTCACTGCTTTGTTCAGTGCTATAGCCCCAAATGGGGACTCCTGACTCCAGGTGGTATCTGTTCTGTATATGCCCCCTAACCCTCAAATCAGGCTGTCATCTCCCTACAGTTACTGCCAAAGAGACACCAAAGCCCCTGGAAGGAGTGCTCTGGAATCTGTTGATGAGTTCTGGATTGGTCTGGAACAGCCAGAAGAACTGAGCTTCAGGTCCTAGCTCTTCCCCTTACAGGGGGACCTTGAGCCTGCCCTCCCCACCCCGCCCACACCCCCCCACCGGTCCCCAAGCCTTAGTTTTTTCTGCCTTGAAAGCTCACAGCTCATTGTCCCATGTAGGATTGGTGTTCAGTGAATCTCACTGCCCTTCTTTCCTTCACTTACTGGGGCTCCACACAGATAGGAAATAACTATCATCACCCCAGACAGCCTGTCCGAATGGCTGATGCTGTGAGTTCCACTCACACTTGGCAATGTTCTCCTTGTAGGTCACGTTCTTGATGGTCCAGGTGTACAAACCATCCGTCCAGCAGAGAGAAGGGGAGGTGCAGTTCTCAGGCGAGGGGACGGTGACATTTCTCTCAGTCTGGGTGGCAAACATGAGAAAGACTATGCATCGTCTACAACCCTCACTTCTGGTGGGGAATGGAGGGAAACTCAGGGCATCAGGGGAGACTCCATAAGTGTGGCGCACTGCTTTCACAAGCCCCTCTATAAATGGAAGCACGGCGGCAGCCAGAGACAAGCCAGGAGACATGCACATAATTAGGCAGGAATAGCACGTCCATGGTGTGGGCTGGTCCTGTCTGTCCTACAGCATGTTTGTCCATCTAGAAATCAACAATTTAAGGATTCTCACTGGTTAGTTTTGACTTCTCAGGAATCCTCAATTTTTCCTTCTCCCGACCTTTTATATGCCCAATCTGAAGGCAAGATCTTGCTTTATCCAGTACAGACAAAAGAGCCAACCCAGCCAGCAATATTCTTAGAAACTTACCACGTTGGTAAAAGTTTTGCACCAAATCTTGATCATACTTTTGTTTTGGACCGACTCATCATTCATTGCAATTTGGTTGAGGACACTTTTATCCAGCTGAGGAAAGCAATGGACAGAAGAGAGTCAGCCCATTGTCAGAACTGATGTGGGATAGATGTTAAGCTGTTAAGAGGGGCTCTCAGGACATGAAATAGATTGCAGCAGTGAGCTGGGACTCACCCTATCTGCACTCTCAGGGCAGAGCATAGCACCTTGCTCAATAAATGAAAGACTGGTATGAAAAATGACCT